>JAANSK020314707.1:6657-19078 GCA_011763485.2 Isoetes engelmannii
GGACGAGGAGAATTTTAACCTCCATGGGAACCCGATCGGGTTATGGGACCGGTACAATAGAAAGGGGGCCCTAAGTCCAGACTAAATCTCGGGGACAAAACCCCATCACCAAAACCTGAATTAACATATACACATGCTAAGGGCAAGTGCCCATACTAAATCAAATAAATTCAGGACTAGTCCCACACCTCTTAGGGGTCGGGAGGCCACTGATCCATGATAATAGCGCGACAACTCCGATACACTGCCCACTTATGTTGCAGGCGGGCCTCGCAAATCCGGCAGAGTTCCTCTTTGCGTCGACAAAGCTGGGCGGGGGTAAGATCTTCTCGCGCAGAGAAGGTAGTCCCCTTCAAGTGATTACCGTATTGCAAAATCTGCAGATGGGAATTAGCGTAGTGAAACTGAACCAAAAGGTGGCAGGGGTGGTCGGGTCGTGCTGCTCCAACCCGACTGGCAGATACAATGTCGGATGCCTCGATGTGCATTTCTTCCACAAAGAAGTGTCGTGCCTCTTTAATAGCTGAGCAATCACCCACCTCAGGGAGCCCAACAATGTGTCATCTTCTAATGGAGAAGGCGTGGTTGAAGCTGTCTGCACATGGGTGGTGGCTGCCGATGCATACATATGCAGTATTTCTTAGTCTTTGTAGCAGTGGAGGTGGTACGCTGCTCATCATCGGTCTGCACGGCAATCGAAGCTGATCGTGCCTGCCCAGAAAACTCGGACGCTGAGGTGTGCACTGAAGCATCAGCACACTCGACCTGCTGAGATTCCAAGTCTAGCACAAATTCCCGGAGCAACTGCAATAACTGTGTCCATCGCTCCATGGAGACAGTTAGAGACTTGTGAGCCTTCCCACTACCTGAATGAATAGCATATAGATGGTCCCGGAGTTTAGGTGGAAAATATTGGGCTTGAATGTCCAGAAGAGCACTATCGAGTCCAATTCAAAGAGGTTGTTGCACCCCGAAAAGAGTGGCGGGCAAATCTATAAGAGCAGCTGGGGTCTGACCATGGAGCTCGGCACGAGAACGGGAGCTCGGGGGGTACGGGAGCAGCTGTGGCACCAAGGACTCCCGTGTCGGGGGCTTATCTCTAGCCATCCACACACCAAATCCTGGCCTATGAGCCAAAGGCCTATGAGCCATGGTAAAAGATCCGAGAAAAGAGCAGTGGAAAGGGGCTGGGATGGGCTGATAATAGGGATTGCGCTCTAGGGCCAAATGTGACCCAAAATTCGATTTAGAGAAGCGAAACTGTATGGGAGCGCAACCTGTGCAGGCTGAGCAGCATGGCGAGACGGATCGAGCTTGGATAGGCCAAATCGGCTGTTACGGGCAGAACAATACTACCTAGAGAGGTCTAGGGAGAAACCGGGGCAACCTGTGCAAATTAGGGATGAGTCGTGCCCTTGCAATACAGAACAAGGACAGCGCCAACAGGGGATCTGGCTGGCCGTTGACTCTGGGTCTGCTGAGGCTGGTTTACTGTGCCTGGAGGCTTGATGCCAGCTTCACCTTGCCAATCCGGCCTGCAATCAAAGCTCTGCGCTGATGCCGATGCACTGATGTCGAGAGGAATATAATACCAACATCGCTGACCTTTGGTCGTCGGTCAAAATCTATGAGTTTCTTCGTATTTTTTTCAGATAAAATCTACCTTTTTGGCTAGCCTAAATTATACAAGAAATGTACTAGTTAGGTTTTTACAGTTTGTCCCACACTATTAACCACTATGCCAATGCTAACAATGGGTGGTTTGTTCAAAGTTGGTCCCAATTCACTATATTCATATGCGATTACGGTCACATAAATTGTTAGTACAACTTATAAAATACCAAATAGCAAAGAAGCAGAGGTTCTAGTGAGAGCATAATTTTGGCACGATTCAAGACCAAGCCCACTTTGCTAAGAATGGTGCAAATGTAATAGAACCCCAAATTGGAGTTAATGTACAAGATTCAAATGTACCTTAATAGTTCACCAACATTAGATAGATCTCCACCAAGTCAATAGTAAATAGTGACTCGGTTTTAGATCAAAGGAGAAGGATATGCAGAAGGATAGGGCACAACTTCACAATATTGTGGGGTTCTAAACTAGGATTGTGGAACTATGGTTGGGATGCAGTTTTCCATTAACTCTGGCGGTATGGTTTAACTTCATAACTTGTGAAAAGCTATATTTTGCCATGCGAAGCTAAAGCTGTTATAAGGACAATTGAAAACTTTATTCTAATAAGAAAAAGTATTGTCCTGCAAGCTATCTACATCCCACAGCCAAAGTGTTGCTGGCTTTCAGCTCCTTGGCAAGTCCCTTTTCCCTTTCTCCTCATATGGCCTTTGAGGACTTAATGCAATGTAGAGTAAACTACGTGCATTTGAGTTCTCTTTTAGGGCCAAACATTTGCAATTGCAAGCACTTTCATATCTATGAGTATCAAAATAGATATTTGCCACCAGTACATATCTCGCAGTGCATTGGGCATCCAAATAGACAATGTTTTCAAAGCATCACCTTTCTAAACGGACTTCTGCATGCACTCCACAAACATTAAATAAGGATATCAATCCATCAAGATTGGTCTCAATGGCAGACCATAAAAACGCTTCTTTCATTCAGGCATCCTGTGTCGCATAATAAATCAACCAGGGAAATACAATGCAAAATGACTGGAACAATCTCATAGTAATCTGGCATGTATTTAAAGTACCAACGGCCTTCGTTTACTAAACCATGATCACATCATCTGCCACTTTGAAACTTATAAACTTTGAAACCAATATAAACTTATCCAAAAAAGGCCAAAATGTATCGTTCATTAAACGGATGAAGGTGGTGGGAATATTTGTCAACCCAAACAGCATTACAACAAACTCATAATGTCTAGATCGTGTTCTGAATGCAATCTTATAGATATCTGAATCCTTGATTTGGATCTGATGACATCCAGATCCAAGATCAACTTTTGTAAAATACCTAGCTTGACCAAACTGATTAAAGGGCTCATCAACCCTAGGCAATGCATATCTATTCTTAACTGTAATCTGGTAAAGATTATGATAATCAATACACAACCTTAATGTGCCATCTTTCTTCGTAGCAAACAAAACTAGTGCTCCAAATGGGGAAACACTCGGTTGTATGAAACCCTGTTCCAATAATTCTGCTAATTGCTTCTTTAGCTCAGCCATCTCTGATGCGTGAAATCTGTATAGTGGTCTTGATGTAGGTTCAGCTTATGGAACAAGTTCCATCTCTTGATCTACCATTCTATGTGGAGGCAATTCTGTTAATTCTTTAGGGAACACATCAGAAAACTGATCCAGCGCTTACTTAATCCCAAGAACAATAGGATGTTCTTGCAACTCCTCGGTACCCAAAAATTGGTCCATCAATAATGCACACCCCATTCGTACACAACCCCTTTTAATCTGCTTCTTAAAGCTTTTTCGGGACAAAGGGGTAACCACAAATAATGAAGGCAATCCTTCCAGCACGTACTTATCGCCACTAGAACTTTGGCATTAACTACTTGCTTCCCACAATCAATGCAAGTCTTAGATAGCCCCAACCATGACATTCCTAGAATAGCATCATACTTTTCTAGGCCCAATAATTCAAAACTAGTGTGGGATTCAAGACCTCCTACTTGGAATTCAAGGTTTTCTATCATAGAGTAAGAAGTCTTAACTTTACCATCAGCCAACTCCACATATTTAGGGAACCGACTAATCATATTCAAATCTAGTTTCTTTGCCAAATTTGGGGAGATAAAGCAATGGGTGCTACCACAATCAATAAGACATAGAATAGGAACTCCATGAATAATATATGGTAATCGGATGACCACAACATGGTTATCTACATGGCCCTGACCCAATGCTGCATACATACGCATTCCTTCCACAAGAGGGTCCATGATTCTGGCCGCCCTGACTTCAACTGCAGGGTTGACTTGTGCTATTGTCCTATTATATCCTTTAGCTTGTCCTATACCACCCCTGTTATAATCTCAATAGCCTCCACAGCCACCCCTGTTTCCTCTGCCTTGGCCCCGTCCATAAGCGTTATTAATATTTGGCCTGGGCCATTGGACTACTTGCTCTCCAGATTGAGGACCTGCAGACGAGGCGCTACTATCTGCCCATCTTCTCGGACATTCCCGTCTATAATGACCAACTTCTCTGCACCTAAAACATTGATTCTCATTGATACACTTTTATCTACTTTCGTAATTCAAGGGTACACACGTAGAGCGGGATCCTCGACTTTGACTGTTCTCTTGAATATTTACAGTCTATGCAGGTATACCTCCTCGACTAAAGGAACTACCTCTACTCGTGGTTCTACCAGTCTCGGACATTCCCGTCTATAATGACCAAATTTGACCTTTCTGTTTTTAGAGGCTTCCTATGAAAGATTGTGCAACATGAAGGAATTATTGGACACCTTCTCATGCGTGTCATATGCATGTTAAACTGGAATAAATGTGCAATTTTATGGCCATTGGATGAGGAGGCTCCCCCCTTCTTAGCGTGCTTTCCATGGAAACTCTTGCTTGTGGGATCTTCATCTAAACTTCTGGGCATTCCATTAGGTGTGAATTTATCGCCTTCTAAGATTTGGGATGAGATTTTGTTGGGATTGGACAAACATCTTGATTGGTGGAAAGTCGGGAAGTTATCTATGGCAGGGAGGATTGTGGTAGCTAAATCTGTACTATGCAGCACACATGTGTACGCAGCTTCCATCATATTGGCTCCTTCCCATAAGAAGAATTATCTAATCTGATCAGAAGTTTTGTTTGGGGAAGCAATGAGGTATATACAGATGTCAAAGTGGCGTGGAGGAAGTGTATGGTACCTAAGGCTCATGGAGGTTTGGGGATGATAGATATTGACCTCCACTACAAAGTGCTACTTTGTAAGTTTATTTGGAAAATTTTAAATGGCGGCGTTATTTGTCCAGGATTGGAACTTCTTGCTCAATCACTGCTTTCCTGCGTTACTGATAATAAGCCATCTATTAGAGCAGATTTGCCATGGGCCCTATTTTATGAGCTAAAGCCTTACCCTGGAGCATCCCCTTTTCTGAAGGGGTTACTTAAACCATGGCACAATACTAAATCCATTTCAAGCTTGAGGAGGCATGTGGCTCAGTGGCTATGCATGTCTGGTGGTTACTGGTCATTGTGGATGGAAAGCTTAAACCTTTATGCTCAATTGTAGATGTGAGGGTACAAAGGAGGTTGAAGCGTGCAGGCATTGAATTTAATTTAGAGCATATTTATTTGTTATGACGGCAAATGGAGTTACACATTGTATGATAAACCAAAGAAAGGCTTAGTATTCTTGATTACTTCTAACTTTCAATTACATATCATTGTTGAGCCTGCATCTCGGATGATTCTTCAAATTTGCATCTGGTTTTTGCCTTTTAGCTAAATTAATTTTTTGCTCTTTCTGCATCATTTGCTGATCGACATTGTTCTCGGAGATTCCTAGTTGTTTGCTCCATAAGCAGCTTAGTTTTCCTGTCATCAACAAGAAGGCCAATGCATTCAATATGATGTTCCAATGTGAACATTGGAACTGGACAGAATCTCAGACTCCATGAGCTATGGGAAGCTTCAAAGAGCTTGCGCAATCGCTGGGATTGATGACTGATCAGCTGTGTAACTTCTGGTTGTTTTGATAGGAAGACTGTGTATGGATCCTTCCACCCATCCATGTCCTCTGTCATCAACTGCCAGATCATTGCACCAGCAGCTGCACCACCAGTCATGGCAGAATGATAAACTATATTATACAGGGTTTCAATTAGCTGGAGACGTTTTTCAATACCAAACTTATCTGCAAGCCCAAATTCTGCAAAAACAACAGGTTTTTGCAGTCGAAGCACTCCATCATAAATATGAGTTCTAGCCCATAATGCAAACCATTTTAAAAGATCTTCAAAGTTTGTGTCCGACCTCCTGCAATTACATAAACTTACCCTTAACTGAAAGCAACTATATCCATTGAGGTGACCAGCTTAAAAAATGGCAATGATCAGAAAGAGAAAATGATGGTAGATACACACCAGGAATCTGGGTAGGCATGAACAGTTGCAAAATCAATATTCGGCAATAAATGATTGCGATTAAAATCAGTTCCTAGAATTTGGCAGTACGTATTAGGATCAGCTATAATGCTTTCAGGACTAGTTCCACCATAGAATCCCTCAACACCGACTGTTAGAAGATGCTTTTGATCCAATGACTTCACATATGATGACATGTCATCAATCCACTTCTGCAATGTACAGAAAAGACACAAAGATAGATACAGGACTGCAAAAATTTGAGCAACAATTGGTAGTGTCATTAGAGAAGGGCTAAGAAACCTGAAGCACAGAACCACTTGCATCTGATGTACACCGCGGTTCATTCATAAGTTCCCAACCAAAGATAGCAGGCTCTTCACGATATTCGATGCCAGTTATGGTATTAACTCGTGTCAAGACCGTCTGCATTCCAAAACCTGTGATGTCAAGGAGGAAATGTTGCATATAAATATAAGTATGTTACCTTCACATGAGACTTATAATAGTCGATGATTGTATCGGTTGTGAAGAAGGCATCATTCGTCTGGCTTCCCACATCTATGCCTGCCTCCTTTGCCCATTTGACATACTGAGTCTTGCCACCATAGTTATCTCAATTGTTGACCAGACTTAGAAGTAAACGTATTCCATTCTTTTTTGCCTCATTGACTACAAAATCTAATGCCTGCATGCAATATATCATTTTTGTAGATATATAGAAGAAAGTTTAAATTTTATCAACAAGAATTACAAACAGCAATGTGTCTTCAGACATCACAATAGCTATGTAGTTTTACCCACTAGGATGAGGAAAAAAGAAATCAAACAGCAGCAAACGTTGTTAAAATAAGTTTGGATTTTTTATTTCAGGAACCTATGCTTTACTAGTTATCCTCTCAGTGTTACAGCATAACTGATGTGTTAGTCAATTTAACAAAAATATTGTTTAGGAAGAAAAAGAGGCTGCATTCTGGAATCTTTATACATGTGCTTTGTATATGCATACCAAAGCATACAAGTCTGGACCTCGAGCATTTCATGTAGCGGTTATCATATTTTCTTAAAAACATACCTCTCAACCAATGCCTTTATTCTGTCATGTCTTAAAAAATCTACATTTAATCTGAAACATAGATTCAAACGTATGCAACTGACCTGAAAAACTTTTTCATCATACTTCCCTGGAGACAGCTGCAATGCTTGGTAGCCACCATCATTAAAAGCCAAAGTTCGACAAACAGTAAGACCTATGTCAGTTGCCTGTTTAAGAAAAGCTTGCAAAATGGGCCTGGCATTTACATCCACAGATCTTGCCATAAGCCAGTATGAATTCCAACCATTCATATAAAAGGGCTCTCCATTTACAACAAATTGAGGCCCATATCTCTGTACGAACGCCATCTCTTGTTTTGGAGGTTGATCCGACATGTTGGCGATCTAACAAAGTTGATTTTGGATACCGGAATGACCAAAACTAAAGCTTCAGGAGTTGTTTGATAAAACGAAATGTAAGAAACAGAAGCATGCAAAAATGGAAGAAAATGCAGCATGCTAAATATGGCTCTAAAGCTCATGCAGCAAGCAACAGGAAGAAAAAACCTTATCTTCATCCTGCCTGCTGCATTATAGGCTTACGCGTAAAGCGAACACAGGTTTTTGCTGCAAACAGAAGGCCCATCATGAGTAGCTATGCTGGTGGGTGAGAGGAGTGTGACTGGGCAGTTTCATCAATCATCAGAAAAATAATAAGGCATTGGAACAAAGAAGAAAATGTCTACTACGTGGCTACATCTTAAAGAATGGAATAGAATAGAATGTATTTTAGCGTCCATGGAGAGATAGCAGCCTACATTTTGGCTTCCTATAGCAAACCATGAACCAATATTAGAGGGCAGTTGTCCCATGGCTAGTTGGTTAAGGCTCGGGTCTGTTGTCCCGTTTGGTTGAGTTCAATTCCATAAATCAATGAACCAACATTAGGGCTTCACCTTTTAGATCATTTGATCTCATGGAAAAATCAACTTTAAGTCTTTGGAGATTGTCATAATTGGTTGAGTTCAATTCCATGAATCAATGAACCAACATTAGGGCTTCACCTTTTAGATCATTTGGTCTCCTCGAAAAATCAACTTTTAACTCTTTGGAGATTGTCATAAGGAACATAGGTTTGTCTTCTATCCTTGATCGAGATTTTATCAACAATTGGAATGTAACAATCTTGTGGTAAAGTATTCAGGAGCTCAAATCTTTTTAAACCCTTGTTTTTTTTGCACTTGGTCAAGGAATATTTGTAAGAATTTTTTGTATTAGCCAATGGAAAACTTTGTTTTGGGGTGATATTCTTTGTATCTTTACTTCCTGTTGCATTTTCATGTTGCATGCCACTTCCAAAGTCATCCATGGAAATTAATAGTAGTTATGGGTGCGTTTACATGTCGTGTGCAACTTGCAAAGTCATTCGTGGAAATTACCTGCAATTATGGAAAATTTGCAGGTTAAGCTTTAGTAACTTACAATAGTAGTTGCTCTATTCTTTCTCTGCAACTTCTCATAATTTTGGCTGCAACTCCGGAAACTCCAATTTCTTGGACAAGAAAAACAGTCATTACTTTTATTTTCCAGATTTGGAGGACAAAAATCACGTAAATTGCAAAGGAAGAAAAAAAGAATAAAACAAAATATATTTGCTTTCATTAGCAGGGTTGCCTAAACCGTGATCCTATAGAGTCAAAAGATGTTAACGAGGACAAATAACTGAGACCAAAAGGCCGTGAGATGAATGGTTGCGAATGAATTGCTTCTTCAGAAGGAACAGAAAAAGAATGGTCGCCAATCACTACAAGGGTGAACGGTCAAAAATCGACGCCCGAGGTCGATCATCGACGCCGACGGGTCGATCATCGACGCCTAACATCGATCTCTTATCTTGACCAGTCAACGGTCGATTATCGACCTCGGACGTCGATGATCGACGTCCAGTAGACATGATGTGGCATGTTTGCACACGTGGCCTCATACCACGCTGCGCTGGCACGCTCGCGTGGACAGTCACATTAGCATGTTCGTCGATAATCGACGCCCAGCACGTCTGACGTGGCAAGCATGCATGTATGTCCAGCAAATGTACCACGCAACCAACCTGAAATGACGTGACATACCATCTGGACGTCGATAATCGACGTCTCGTGGTTTGACGTGGCAAGGCTTCACGCGTGTCCGTCAATCATGCCACGCTGACCATCCGGCTGGCACAACCACGTCCCACATAGGCAAGAAAACCATTCCCAAAGGCAAGTATGCATGCATGTCCAACAAATGTGCCACGCAACCAACCTGAAATGACGTGGCATGCCATCTGGACATCGATAATCGATGTCCCGTGGTCTGACGTGGCAAGGCTTCACGCGTGTCCGTCAATCGTGCCACGCTGACTGTCCGACTGGCACAGCCACGTCGCACGCCCTCGATCATCGACGAGAAATTAAGCTGACCTGGCCCGGTCGGCCTCGTGGCTTACTGCCCAGGCGAGTCGTCTTATTACGTGGCGCACCACGTCCGACAGACGTCAATAGTCGACGCTTTGTGTTGACGTGGCACGGAATGTCCCCTGGCGAGCTGACTTGGTGGCACACAAGCCTCATGGACGCCCTCGTGTATATGTCGTTGATTATCGATGTCCGGACATCGATCATGGACGTCCTGTGACCATAACTTCTCACCTTTTATTATCCATCTTTGTCAATGCTGCATTTGTACATGTACCTTTGTCCTTGACTAATGCCGACGTTCTGAGTCCATTGGAACAGACGGTTCGCAATTCCGAGGTGGGGGATTTACCCCTCCGTTGTCGGGGCCTTAGGGAGAGGACATTCGGGTCAAGCTGCTTCCTGGTGGTTTTAAGGTCCCATCTTCTGGCATCAACATCCCCCCTCTACGTGCGAACACGGTGCAAGGTCCTGGATGGATCCGACAAGGGCAAGGGTGTCAGGATACCCCCCCCCCCCACTTCCGTCAGGATGTCTGTTGCTGAGCGGCACCCTTCCCCACTTCGAACAAGGCCAGGAACTTGCCTGGATGCCTCAAGGGAGGGTAGAGGCCATATCCCAAGAGATGGACCCCAAAAAAGTTCCCGAGGCAGCCTTTCCTACCATCGCTCCTCTGGGTGGACGTAAGCGAATGCCCACCCACATTCACCTACCCGTCCGTTGTATCCTCCGTCCAATGGCCCTGCTTCAAGCAGGTTTCAAAAAATCCAAGATCAGTTAGTCCAGGAGAGCTTGCGAAACTGCGAAGCATCATTTGGACGGTTGTGCGGAAATCCAAGTGCCCTGTCGTTCGGAGAGTGAAGGTTCTCCCGAATGGCGATCTGACTTTGCCATGTCGTCCGGAATGGCGGCATTACCCTAGTGACCACGTTACACAGTCCATTTCTGCAACAAAAGCAAGACAACGCCTCGCATGGTAGTATTCTGCAGCCACCTCCTAGGCCAATTGACTACAAGAGTGTTGGATATCAGCTACTTTGGAGCTCCTTGGAGATGGAGTGGTCTTTTGCCTGCGAAACTTGGTCCCCAGGCTAATGCCGACATTTTGAGTCCATTGGAATAGACGGTTCGCAATTCCGAGGTGGGAGAGTTGCCCATCCGTCGTCGGGGACTCCCGGGGACTTAGGGAGAGGGCGTTCTGTCAAGCTGTTTCTGGGTGGTTTTAAGGTCCCGTCTTCTGGCGTCAACCTCATCCCTCTACATGAGGACATGATCTATAAGTAGAAGATAAATTTCAATTGGCCATATCTCCGAAACTAGAGATCAGATTAAAGACAATGATACTTCGATGGAACCGCTTAAAATAGTCAGGACCGTTATGTGCAGCCATGGGTATGCTTTGCTATGGCAAGCATTAATCACATGTACAAACGTGTTTTAATTCGAAAAGATGGAAGCACCAAGACAAAGATAATGGCAACAACTAGTTTGCGTAGATATCTGTCCATTTTATATCATATTGCTACATATTGGAATCAAAATCCATGACGTGCATGTGCAATTGCAGACTAGTTTTGTTGTTCGTAGGCAACATGTGCAATTGCAGACTAGTTTTATTGTTCGTATGCAACATTGCATCCTTCCTCTGTCTCAAATACTGCATAGCAAAGAAACCTTATAGTTATGGGAATATGCTGCAACAGACGTTTTTTAAAGGATATCAGCTGGATACATGCCTGAAATCTGCTACAACGCATGTCAAGTATGACACATAGTTTGTGTTGAAGAGGACACAGAGCACTACTGCAGCTAGAGGATGAAATACCAGAGACACAGACACTGATATCCTCCTATAAGATAAGGTGTTCAATATGAAATCACCAGAATGCCAAATTGCAATTCTCCTCTGAAAAAGCATATTCTGGCAGTCCTACAGGAAATCGAGATATGGAAGTGGTGCTGCTGGAGGACAGTTGTACGCTTATCCAACAAATACAGTAAGAGTGCCTTTGGTTGAGTATATTCACCTACAAAGGCCTTATCTTACTTCCTGCCTCCTGCTATTTCAACCAAAACAATAACTGAAGGCAACTGTTGCGACCAACCGATATCCCATTCAGTATCCTATCTCAACATATGATTACAGTGTTAAAATCACAGGAAAGTTCTAGTGTAGAGTCACATGAAGCTAGGATACTCAGGAATACTGACTCGTGATCATGCACCATTGCAGTTCTAGGCTTTATAGTAACACTATCATTAGCGTGTACGATTGCAGCTATTTCATCTGATATAGAAGGGTTCCAGGGTAAGTTTCGTGGGTGCGGGATGTAATTCCTTTATTGTTTTCAGCACTATAATGTATGGACTGATGGCATCTAAAGTTGCGGCAACTTGCATAATCCATGCGGATGGCACCTGTATGTTGGCAGCAATGGTATGTCTTATTGTGCTACATATTCTAAACGAAGTGCACTCTGGACTACCCCGGTCGTCGGATCCGTCGATCCTTAGGCCCAGATCGTATGTGGGAGCCTCTGGCCTCCTCCTGTTTCGGTTATGGTCAATTATAATTGGGGGTGCCTATGCTTTTGAAATATCAAATACTAGTTTGCCTAAGGTTTTGAAATCTGAAATACGGGCACTCGAACCTCTACCAAAATAATTCAATATCCTATTGTCTAAATTCGGTTTTTCCGGTATTCCAAAAACTTTTTGGAATTTTTTCTTAATTTGATTTCCTATGATTCAAGGGTTTTAGCTACCGGAAAAAAAATTCCGATCTTCCAAAAATTGGGCAAATTTTTTTAGCCTTGATTTTGGGTTCCAATTTTGCCCCTTTCTAA
>JAANSK020314818.1:0-30103 GCA_011763485.2 Isoetes engelmannii
AACACGCAGATCGTAATCAAGACAGGGCAGAGAGAGGGCACTATAGGATGGATTAGGCAGGGCGGATGCAAGGCAAGAAGAGTTTATTATACTCCAGAAATTTTGAAAGAAGCCGGAATGAACAACAAAGATTACCTGCGCTTGGTAGAAGACCGGCTTGGTAGAAGACCTGCGCTTATGACCAGTTGTCTAAGAACTGCAGCCGCAATGGGTATCTTATCTTTTGCATTCTTTTCTGTAGGTTTTGGGCCGATTGCAAGGCTCCTTCCATCCGAAAGATTTTCGTTGCATCTCATAGCCCGCGCTGCAAGTTTGAGTCCTCCGTCTGCCTATTCTCGCCTTGCTAGTCGAGATAGCAAGAAAACTCTTGTGTATTTAATTAAATTATTTTTTTATTTTTATATTTATTATATATTATTTAAATTTATTAGTTCATATTATTTATTGGCTCTCCTCTTTTTAATCCCATGACCCTTTGAAGTTCCTCCCCTTTGCCTTTCCCTACTCCCCTTTGAAGTTCACGGTACCTCCCGACTCTCATTTTAGTGTTTCCCCTTTCCCTCCCTCCACCCACCCCTCCTCCCATCTTGTTCCCTTCCCCAACTTCTCCCCATGCCCCTCCTCCATGCCCACCACCATAGACCCTTCCCCCCTTTCTTCCAGCTTCCCTCCTCCGGCATTGCCAATGTGAATTTTTAAACGATGAATTATGTAGAGTCTCTGCACGTGAAATTAATACTAAAATTTTGTTTTTCCATGAATGAATGCTCTCAATGTAAAACTTCAATTTTTTCACTACATCACTCCTTGAAAATAGCTACTTCCCACATTACTGCATGAGTCCAAAACACAAGAATACCTCCCATGTTTTACAAATGCGACTTAGATTTTAAACACTACAATACACTACACCACTACACTACATGTGAAATATTCAATAACATGTACTAGAAAAGGGGCCGCCCGTTTCTTTTACACTCCTCGGCTCGGCCTCGGCCGGAGCCTCGGTTTAGACAAATGCACACCCATCCATGCATACCTATAGCAACATCTATATGTTAGGACATACCTATGTTACTCATCACCAATCTATACACCTATATGCTATCTATACACTTACACCTATCATATCTATACACTTACACACCTATTATACCTATACCTATCACCTATACACCTATCATACCTATCATACCTATACCTATACACCTATACCTATCATACCTATACCTATACACCTATGATACCTATACACCTATACATCTATCGTACCTATACCTATCATACCTATCATACCTACCTACCCTATCTCTCATACCTATACCTATCATACCTATATCTATTAATACCTATATCATACCTATACCTAACATATCTATACCTATACCTAATATCATACCTATACCTATACCTATACCTATTATACCTATCATACCTATACATATACCTATCATACTTATCACCTATACCTGTCATACCTATTACCTATACACCTATCATACCTATACACATATCATCTATACCTATCATACTTATCACCTATACGTATCATACCTATACACCTATACCTATGATACCTATACATCTATCATATACACCTATGATACCTATCATACCTATGAGTTATACACCTATCATACCTATACACCTATACCTATCATACCTATACACCTATCATACCTATCACCTATACACCTATGATACCTATACACCTATCATACCTATACAACATTCTATTTTGGGTTTTTGCAAATTTTTAGACAAACTTTCTATCTTTAGACTGAATGCTTAGCCATGAGCATGTATAACATTCTAGAACCTTCCAAAACATCCTATTTTGGCTTTTCCCAAAGTTTCAGAAAACTTTCTACTTTAAGACTCAGGTGCTTACCCATGAGCATCTACAATATTCTAAAACCTTACAAAACATTCTATTTTAGCTTTTTCCGAAGTTTCAGAAAAACTTTCTATTTTTAGATTGAGGTGCTTATCCATAAGCACCTAGAACACTCTAGAACATTCTATTTTTAGTCTTTGCAAATTAAAAAAAAAAACACTTCCTATTTTTAGGTTTGAGGTGCTTAGTCATGAGCATCTAGAATATTCTAGGACATTCTAGAACATTCTAAACCTATCTAAAGCTTTCTAGAATATTCCATTTGATTAGGTCTCAGACTTAATTATGTTTGAGTCATTATTTAGTTAAACAAACCACTGCTTGGTCTAGTGGTTAGGATGGAGGGTTGGAGGGCCAGAGACCAGGGTTCGAATCCCTCCTAAAACAAAAAGATTCTCAAACGAAGGAGTTTTCCCCTCCCATCAAGATGGACGGCCCAGATCGCACCACGTGGCGCCTTTCTGGTCGTTGATAGGGTGGACACTACATACACAAACACTATTTCTTTATATTAGAGGATTGATGGTGATTACAAAGGCAAGTAAAGCAATTTGCAAGTTTTTGAGTTGCAAATATTGACCAAAGTGAACCAAATTTCCCAGAAATTGTACATAATTTATGAATATGATGGCCATGGAATAGTTAATCCAAGACAGAAACTATCAAGCATCTCCAAGGTTATTATTTCCATTTCCATGATAAAGAAATGCATATAGGAATCTAAACGTATGCAGTTACAATTCCAAGTTCACATGTATATTTATGCGGAATGTGCCGGTGTATATGTCTTGAATTTAGATCTTTGTTTTGGTGTGTTATGGGGGAGTTGTTCCCTTTAATGGTTCACATGACATCTTTGAAATGTTAATGCTTTTTTCATTTTTTATTTTTTTCTGGACAAAAAACCAATTTCTCCCATAACACATTAAACCAAAGATTTTAAACACTACACTACACCACTACACTACATGTGAAACATTCAATAACACGTATTGATGGTGATTACAAAGGGAATTAAAGCAATTTGCAAGTTTTTGAGTTGCAAATATTTTTTTTTTTTGGAAGAACTGAGTCACCAATATATTAAAAGAATGATAATGTTATAGAGACGAGTGAGGAGGAAAAGGAACATCCATGAAGGGACAGAGATACCTCAACACTCCACAACAACATAACACAAAAAATAACTCTAAGCTCCCAGAACTGCATGCTGAGCCGGACTGCCATGCTAACTATGCACAAACGCACCATTGCCATCCACAATGCCCAAAACATCTCGCCAAATGGAGATCTTCTTCTCTGCAGAACCAGAAAACATGAGGAAACTCTGAAACAACTTATATCTGAGCCGGGGAACAAGGGAGGTTGCAGGCTGCTCCACCCCCTGAAAGATCCACAGGCGATGCCGCTTCCAAACCAACCAAACCAACTATGCCACATACAGATGGAAGGCCTGTTGCAAATATTGACCAAAGTGAACCAAATTTCCCAGAAATTGTACATAATTTATGAATCTGATGGCCATGGAATATTTAATCCAAGACAAAAACTATCAAGCATCACCAAGATTATTATTTCCATTTATATGATAAAGAAATGCATATAGGAATCTAAATGTATGCAGTTACAATTTCAAGATCACATATATATTTATACGAGAACGTGCAGGTATATATGTCTTGAATATACCCCGCTTGCCAAACTATACAGATCAGATTAGATGCATATAGGAATCCAAATGTATGCAGTTACAATTTCAAGATCACATATGGGCATAAGCATGCTACGGGTGTCCATTTTTTGAACCTACCAAAGTTCTTACACTAGGTACTTCAGGATTTGGTACTATTTCTTTGTTCATTTAATCAAAACTAATTCAAAACTTCAAATTAGAAGTAAAAAACATGGTATTGTTTTAAAGACAACATTAATGGAGGTTAAAATGAATGCATCAAATTTAACACTTATTAGTTATTGCGATATTAAATAAGTACCTAGTACCCAGTGTTGGGTACTTTTTTAGGTAGTTTTATGCTACCTAAATAATACTTTTTAAGGTACACCGTAGCATGCTTATACCCATATATGTTTATGCGAGAACGTGCAAGTGTATATGTCCTGAATATACCCGTCTTGCCTAACTATACAGATCATATGAGATGACAACGTACATATATCAATATTTTAAGATGAAATATTCTCTTGGAAAAAGGTTCTAAAAGTTATCTATAGGATAATATACCGTCAAAATAAAAAAGTTGGACATACCATCAAACCTATAATCTCTCAGCGAATTGAATAACATGTTTTACATGAACAGAATCACATGCCTTACATGACTGCAGATTGTGTTGAAGTTACCATCACCTAGTATTTTACCAAACACATCAAAAATAATTTCAAAGCGAAAAAATACATTCCAACTACCTCCCCTATACTTCTGAAAATGAAAGATTATGCTAGATTAAAATGTCCCTTCTCGCATCAAAAAGTGGACCCAAGTGTGTGGCAATGCATGTGGCAAAATTTTCAACTACTTTCCGGCAATAGCAAGTCAAACTCTAAATGCCCAACAACTTTAAGAGAATAGCACTGCCAACTAAGGTTTGATTTCTTCTTATCTTAGAATTGCCCAGACAATCTTCCAGTTGCTCTCGTTTGAAGCAAAAATCGCAAAGTACGCAATCTATATGTATATCATAAATTTAGTACTGGAAATAGAGAAAGAAAAAGGAAAACAAACATGCAGAATCATACATCACAATGCCATATGCACTAAAGGACTTGACAAAGCCCAAAGAAAAGCTTCTTGACTCATTTGAAAACCATTTGCATGTATACTTAACAAACTACTAAAATAGTTTGCTTGAAGCAAACTGCGCTTTACCAAAAGATTCATGAGACTCCAAGTCATCCACCAACACCTTTAAAAAAATAATAGCAATTAGGATTTCAAGGGAGGAACAGGAAAATCTTGCAGCAACTGTCGACTGAGGTCATGAAAAGCTCATGATGATAATAAGCATAACATCAGATTGCCCTACAAAAGGAACAGGCATAAGAGCAGGACAATACTAAGCCAGATTGGAACTATTTTCCATATCATCTACTTCTTTATGTCATGTATCATCTGTTTAAAATGGACAATGGTTACAATGCCAATTTTAAATTTGCAAAGAGAAGTATTATCTCAATTTGATGCTTGCAGCTAAGTTATATACTTGAGCTGGTTGAGTGTACGAAAACCAAGCGTCAGCAATGCACCATGGTTCGAAAATAGGGGGTTCCTCCCCTAAAAATCCGCCCACTTCCCTTAAATTCCGGTCGTCCTAAAAATTTTTCGGCCATTTTCCGGCAAGAAAATAAAAAATTTCTGGCAAAATACACTAAAAATGCATGGACATATATTTTTTCCCGGTAGCCTCAAATATAAAGCGGCATTTTTACTGGTTAGACATCTTGCTATTTTCGAGCCCTGCAATGCACAAAGTCGGAAAGCAAGAGTTAGAGTGTTGTAGACACGTGCACTCTCATAACGTTGATGTATGATTATATATGTTTTGATAAGGAGGGGCAAAACATCATTTCAAATGATGTTATTAAAATGGTTGGACAAAACATCAATCAATCATGTCAACAACCACAAATGTAAGCACAACTGATGGCTTGAGAATAGACACACTATTACTTTGAAATTTCAAACGAACACAATGTCATGGTCTGAATGCAACCACATGATCTATGTCGAACAGGAACTATTGCCACCCAACTAAGTATGAAATCTCACAAATGTCAAGATATCACACACACGCACGCACGCATGCACGAATGAACACACGAACTCATGGCTTCGGGAGGAGACACACCATTAAGTTAGCAATTTTTTTAAGTTGCTAAATTATTAGAATTATCTGAACCATGACCTTGGCACACGTAGGACCACCATAAGCTACGTCAGAGATTTTGTGGCTACAAATTTGCCACGTACTTCCATCTAACGGCCAAGATCATCAGAAGAAATCTCCCACAAAGGGATGTACACGGTAATATGCTTACGTGGCCTTAAGCGATCTTCTCCACTCATTTTGCTCTGGCGGAACCTTTGCCGGAGCTTGAATTCCTTAGACATGCTCAGGGACCAATGTAGCAGCTATGGCGGATTCGCATTTTGCTTCTTTTGATCTTAGCTTTACTAGGTCGAATCGCAGTTCTATATGGCGCAACTATGCCATTCCTTCCTCCTTTTTCCGAGTCCTTTCTGTTATACCACGCAACGTCAGACTGGCACATGCTGTTGTGGATGTGGGTTCTTCAACAAATTTGCTTACCTCGTCGCCTGTCTTGGTAGTTTTCATTTCCTTCAAATTTTGATCAGACCATCACACTCTGTTCTTTTTCATGTTACAATAAGAAAAACAATTGAGAATCCATAAGATCATTGTGATTGTTAAAGTCAAATTTTACTCCTGGGTTTATCATACTATGCTTTATATGATAACATTCACTCTGTCATGCGAGTCCAGACCAAATAGCTTAGCAGTGGGGGGGCAGGAAAAGACAATATTTATGATTGTGGAAGCATGTCTATTTAGGATGTTTTAAGTCCTTGAAGAATTACTAAGTGCCTTTTTTGTATAACAGGTTGGTTGGGACTCTTTTCAAGACATCCTTGACTTGGGCACAAAAGCTTCCAGGTGTGACTTTGTTGGTTTAATTGAGAATTTTCTTAACAAGGACCATTTGTTAGTATCTTCAAGATCTCACGCATGACCAACAGAGAATAGGATTTTCACCAGTTTTAATTCACTATAAAGCATCTATCCTGCCGAAATCTTACTCCAAGCCTGAAAGACAATTTCGTGTTATAGTCAGGTCATGGTGTGACGTGGAACACTTTTAGACTTAAGCATACCTCATTCTTAGTGTATTTGCATATTCATAACACTTTGAAGGTTTATTGACCTATCAGTTTCAGGAATCACTCTCTTGGCACACTTCAAGTTGGGAAATATGTAAAAGAGTTGCCTTGCCCCAGTTGTCGAGGACGAGGATACATTCTATGTAGCAAATGTGGCATCGGCGGACCAAATGCTACATGTCTATGTTGTTTAGGCAAGGTAATCATAGTTGGAGATGTAAAAAATATTGCTCTGCGTTGAACATACACCCATAACGTTAGAGGTCTAGTACTATGATATATCCCACAGCTTAATGATGACTAACGGAGAAAGTTCCAATCATTAATTCCATCAACCTATTGCCATGGCATTATTATCTGAATGAAAATATCACTCAAGCTAAATGAGCAGACTGTGACAGTCGATAAAACAACCAGGCTGCGAATAACTCTTTTCACATTGGGGTGTTATCATAGTTCTATCAGTCATGAATTGTAGACGTCCTTATCTGCAGGGTATTACCACCTGTCTTGGGTGTTCAGGAAGACGTGTTACATGGGGGGGACCTGTTAGTGTTTCGCTCTGGGAAAAGACACATTTATAGTAATGCGCTTTCCTCCTCCTTTCTATGTATCATGTAACTTGTATTAAATTTTCTTATTTGTAATATTGCAGCACAACCATTAAGGTTCCTGATGATAAATTGATTGAGGAGATAAATATACCTGTTAAAGCCCAATGGAAGCGGACATATGGGCCATTATCAACTGAGATTCGTCAGAAGATTAGTCAATCTCTCAAGGTCTTTTCCTTGTTTTATCTTGTTTCTGGATCTATATTTTTAAAGTCGTGAAAACATGATGAATGTGTTCATATTGATCAAAAATATTGTTGAAAAGCTTAAGCCTTCACGCATTCATCAACTCGATAATGATGCAGGACCTGGAGAGGCGAACTGGTTCTATAAGTAGAAGAATGAAAGAATTACATAAGATTCCCGCATTACATGCACAAAGGGTTGCAGCAATTAAGGTGAGAAAATGCATCCTTTAAATGAATGTGGAATTGTAATGTGCTTGATTACTAAAGTTCATCCCGCAGAAAGCGAAGAGCACAGAGGAAGCTAGAAAACACATTTCAGCAAAGCAGAAAGCATTCTTCATGAATCCAGAGAACAGATTGAAAAGAAGCATCAGGATGAAAGGTATATATAACATTTATCCTGGTATGTCCTTTTTAGTCCATTCACACATAGTGTTTGTTAAGACTATTGTGTCTATGTGAGAATCTACCTTAGTAATAAGTCTCATACTTCACATCTTTTACTTTTCCTATGCTAGCATTGGCTTTATTTTTTGAACATTTAATTCTGTAGGGGTGAAGTATTTTTGCAAGTTTTGTGGTCTGGAAGGTCATCGGAAAAATTATTGTCCAACTCGGAAGGAGATGAAGCCACCTGCTGATGGCCCCCGACCATACCGCTGCAGTCGATGTGGGCAGCTGGGTCATAGTACAATTAGTTGCCCAAGTAATATGACACCTAGACAACAATCTGCACGTGGTGCTTATCGATGTAGTTGTTGTAACCAGTCCAACCACAACAGAAGAACCTGCCCACATCTCAACTCATCATCCAAACCCAACATTATAAGAAGGGATATTGTCCTCGACATGTGAGAGAATGTTGTTATATCGTCACTGTTCATATGGTCAGTTTCTTTAAAAGAAAAACTGGCTCACATTGTACAATTTGCATCCTTGTATCATATAATCAAAATTCATCTTACTTTTTAACAGTTGGAAGCATAACTTTGATAGAGACACAAATGTCTGATTTGATCTTTCCATACTGTCTATGATTTGTGACCAGAGGCATTAAATGCATAAGTGAAGACCAATCCCCTCCTGTATACTATAGTATGTCCTTTACACTGGCCGCAATGGTCATTATGCTAATGTGCCAGAGATAATATTGTTTTGTTCTCCTCCATCTTTTTCTGCTATTTTGTCTCTTTTTTTCTTCTTGCTTTTCTTTTGTCTTCTTATCTCGAAATGTTGTGAAAGAGGTTTGAGGAGTCGTTGTGGTATCCCATGTACCTGAACGTAGGAGGATGTGGTAAAATCGTGATTTGTGTGAGAGGGATGCCATGTGCTAGTGTGGTTACATGCGCCCAAAGACAATTTACTACTCGAAGAAACCGTATGGCTTTGATTAGATTGATTGATTGAATCCTATTCCTGTTGGAAGGATTTCTTAGTGACATGCCAAAGGGATTTTGTTTTGCAGGTTAAGAAAAAGAGCGGTCAAATACAGGTGCATTGATTTTCTGACGTTTTGTGTTCTTGACTTTTTCTGTAGCCTTACTGTCATCTATAAATCAAGAAGCGTGTTTTGCTCAAGCCTGTCAAGAATGTCTTCGCTGCTTCTTGTATCTCTGAAGTCAAGTTTAACATTCTTCAAAGAAATCCTTTCAACTTGATCACCAATGCCTTTGTTCTTGCCTCCACAAGGTCCAGAAATCTTAGACTGCAGTAAAAACTCAAGAGCTTTGGCGACTTCTTATCGTATGGAGCTCTTTGAAGGTTTAGATCGTACTTGGTCCATGGAAAAATAGTGTCCTTGATTATTGATTACATACAAAGGACAAGACTGAATAAGGTTTACAGGTAGTGTTGGCTTACAAGTTTATTGCAAACAGCTTCATTACGATGTAATCAGACATCATCAACAGGTTATGCCAATACCAGGGACAGAAGGAGAGGCCAGAAAATCTAATGGAGGGAAGTTGAGTAAATAAGGTTCTTGTTGCTGAATAAATCTACTCCATTATATCTACTCATATCTTTCAAATAATTTCCTTTAAGTCCATTCCTTATCACATTATGCTGAAGCAATCTATCTATTCATCTTGTTCCAGTGATTCTGATAAGATTGTATTATAGATGTTGATGTCTGAGAAGAATCTCAAGTGTTTGTTACGAAAGCAACTCAAACCCAGTGATGCTGGGAACCCGGGAAGAATAGTTTTGCCAAAGGTAGAGCAGCTCTCTCATAGCATCAAAAATTTCCAGTTTTCAAGTTATATCAAGCATCATGTTAGTGTACATGCAGAAACATGGCCTTGATCTTACTACCTAGAGCATTAAAGGTTTGGCATCGAAAGTTGTTTGCGTCCAAGATAGTTTCATGGATGGCCTTGAATTTAGGATCTGTAAATGGTGGCTGATCTTATTGTCATCCCATAGAAAGATGCAAAGCAGGTTTCAATCTCCTATTCTCAGAGAAGGCATGATCATCATCATGGAGGCTGTCTCATGGAGGGAATTGCAAGAATTCTCCTTGTGAATTTGATGGAAGTGAGCTAGCCCTCCCATTTTCGAACCCGCGGACATGACACTCGTTACTGACATTGCCAATGAGTGTTGATTGAGGTTAATGGCGAATAGTTCTGTGGAGAAACTGAAGCTATTCTTTTGATCTGAATTTGTATCTCATTGCTGAATAATGAGTGGTAAAATAGAACAAGTAAAGAAGCGTTTTGCATGTATATTATTATTAGATATATTGATGTTAATATAAATGCTGCCCGATTAAATAAAATGAGCAAGACATGGATTATATATAGGTTTGTGCTGAATTTTCAATCAGAATTCTTTTTGTCTAATATATTGATCTAAAAAATGTTAGTGGTATTTGATCTAAAAAATGTTAGTGAAAAAACAGAATGCTAAAGCAAAGTGAAAATACAGAATTCTAAAGCAATTTAAGCTTCTTATGTGTCTAATTATTGTATTTGTTTTGCATGTTATTACTGTTTAGGCCGTTGAAGAGAGCATGTAGTTCCTTTGTCATACTTTGCCCCTTTATCACTGAGCACAAATCAATATCATGATGTGAACCAAGCACGGATATTGTGGCAAATAGAATCCTATTAACGGTAGGCTAGAAATATGGCACCATCAATGGTAGGCCAGTGCGGTGTTAATAGAACATGGGGTCAACAGGGGTTCTTATAACCTCTATTCACTAGTGCACCAATGATGGAACATTATGTCAAAAAGACCCCTTTCAATCAAAAGGGAATTGCTAATAGCTAGGCCCATAGGCTAGGAGAAAACATGGCTAGAAAGGTTTGAATCTAGGGTTTTTAATGATATATAAGGGCTATAGTCAAGATGTATTTCTATCTTTCAAGAAAAATACAAAGTTGAAAAGACAATCAAATAGAGTGGAAATACAACTTTATTAGAAGTGCATTGCAACAGTGGGTTTAGATAGAGTCCTTCGCATAGACCAACACGAACATGCAAGAAGGGGCCAAAATGAGCAGGTTCTAGTGACTCACTCTCGGCTACTACCGGTCACAGTGTCTAATTTTGACAAGGGAAAAACTCCCAAATACCCTAATGTTTTGCTAAAATTGCCAAAACGCCCCTGGTTTTGAGAGTATTTTGATAAAAATAACCCACTTTTTTATGATGTGTTCTTTAAATACATTGTAAGGATAAGATCTTTCCATCAAAGTTAAAATCACTAAAATCGGAGTCCGAAATTTTAAGTTATGGTCATCTAAATCCCTCCTAAATTCTTACAATGGAAATGACTGTAACTTTTTGCTATGATTTAAATGAAAATATGTCCTTCAGATGCATTTTAGAGGAGGGTGAGATCTTTCTATCAAGGTTAAAATCACCTGATGAAATCCGCAATCAAAATTTATGTTGTTTTTAATACATAAAGATTGTAAAGATTTAGGAAGGACTTGGGAGATTATAAGTTGTGATTTCGTACTCTGGTTCATGCGATCTTAACCTTAATGCAAAGATCTCACCCTCCTCTACAATGTAACTGAAAGACACATTTTCATTTGGATCATGGCAAAAAGTTAGACCCCCAAAACCAAGGGCGTTTTGGCAATTTTACCCAAACATAAGGGTAGCCTATTTGGGAGTTTTGCCCTTTTTAACAATTACATTACAATTTGAAAATTGAGCATTTTTTTTAAATTTCCTGAGGTACCAAGCAAAAAGGCAAAACAATTTAGACTTCCAGGATAAGGTCGGGATGGAAAATAGGATTCTAGGTTCGATCTTGGAGCTTGATGGAGGAAATATTAGTAATCGAGATGCTTCTGTCTCCCCTGCTACCAGAGAATGCCATCGGCTTATAAAAGGTATGCTTGCTCTGCCCAATCCATATGCAAAAAAGAGGCATGTATCTAGATTTGCATTTGCCAGCAATAGAGATCTTGCCACTGCAAAGTATGGTTCTTCAGACGGGCGCGTTCGGTTTCCATGCATGGCTTCTATAACACTTTCATCTGATTCAAACTTAGCTCCAGCAATATCAGATCCAAATAATGTTAAAGTAGCTGGTTCAGAGCAGTTTCTAGAGGTTGAAAATGTGCCTTCAAATATTTCACTTTCTAGTGATGCCATTGTGGTGAAGACAAAAGTTTTGGCCACTGAAAAGAATAGTAATCAGCAGCAAAATAGAGGCTGGTTAACAGAAGTTGAGCAAGCCAGCAAGCAGTCCCGGGTTTTGATGAAAAGGTTATCAGTCCTTGAGAAGGCGCTAATTGGTGCTGCAGCTGGAGGTATTGCAGGAGCATTTACATATGCCTGTCTTCACCCCATAGATACTGTGAAAACTCGCCTTCAGACCAGAGGAGCGGCAGATGTTTATTCTAGTAGCATGGATGCAGTTTTTAAAATTTTTAAAAGCAAAGGCATTTTAGGGTTCTACAGGGGGATTTCTGCAGTTATTTTGGGATCCACTCTATCCTCTGCTATATATTTTGGTACATGTGAACTTGGGAAAGCTGCCCTCTCAAAAATTTCTAGATTCCCTCCTATTGTTATTCCTCCTTTAGCAGGTGCAATGGGTAACATTGTTTCCTCTTCTATTCTAGTTCCAAAGGAGGTAATAACACAGAGAATGCAGGCAGGGGCTCGAGGGAGTTCATTGAGTGTGTTGCTAAAGACAATAGAGCGCGAGGGAATAAAAGGCTTGTATGTGGGTTATTCTGCAGCCATTCTTAGAAATCTCCCAACAAGTGTCATAAGTTTTTCTACATTTGAGTACTTGAAAGCTGCATGGCTCCAAGCTACTGGAAAGGATTCCCTAGAGCCTTTCCAAAGTGTTTCTTCTGGCGCTATAGCTGGCGCTATAGCTGCTGCTTTAACCACCCCTCTAGATGTTGTCAAGACAAGGTTAATGACGCAGATGAAACATGGAGAAGCAATACTAGACCCTGAAACAAAAGCAAAGATTGTTGCTTTAACTTACACAGGTTTTTCTTCTACCATGAGACAGATCTGGCTCGAAGAAGGATGGATTGGATTAACAAGAGGTATTGGGCCCAGGTTGCTACATAGTGCTTGTTTTTCTGCACTTGGTTTCTTTGCCTTCGAAACAGCAAGACTTGCAATTCTGAAGCAATATCTTGAGAGGAAGGAGACAACAAATGAGACAGCCAGAGCACTCTAAGTGGCAAGACTAAAAGTTTCCTTGTTGTTAGTATACCAAATTCTTGGATATGCTATGTTCTTTAAAACTCCCCCTCATCCTATTTGAAGTAAAATAGCCGGCGAGAATGCCATAGTTTACCAAGAAGGCACAAAATTCCTCAATTTGCTCTTCAACGCTTCTCTCTTTGTTCCTGGATTTTGATCTAGAGGTGGAGGTTCTCCCCCATAGGATTATGTCCCATGGATCTAGTTTGTTCTTTTGGCATCCTTCCAGATTAACAAAGCTTGTGCAGCTTATTGGGATGTCCTTCTATACCATCTATGTACAAGGATTGCAGGAGAAATGATACGAACTGCCAAGACTGAAGAAATTTGGTGATGCAGTCTTGGGGGACGCATTACAGATGTAAACAACAACCAAACAACAATTACAGTGTATGTTTTGTGCTAAAAAAGTTTGAAAATGAATGTGGATATTTGCTTGAGGTAATGTTGGCTTTTCTAGCATGAAAACACTTCTACTTCAATGGTGTAGCTTAACAAAAGATCATCTTGACTGATTTGTCTTTTGAATACTATGGAGAATGTGCATTGTATACGTGAAGAACTACAAAAGGTGTTTGCTTTTCAGTAGCAGATAGGCTCCCCAACAATTCAATACAACTTTCTTCCTTTGCTTCTTCATGCCTTTTCCCCTTAGAATCACACTTCCTAGGTAACAAAAGGCTTGTCACAAAATATGAAACACAAACACCATGCTAATAATATAGTGTGCGCAAAAACAAGAAAAACAAGGTGATGTCGCACAAGGCGCTGCCTTTAAACGAATTAAATGGAATGTTTTTTATCATCCACAGAAGCCAATAGGCCTATGGGACCCAACAAGAATGGATCAAGCGTATTACTGCCCGGATTAAAGAACCCCGGAGGGAAAAATCGTGGCAGCAATAAGAGTGCCGATATGCTGTACGAATATACATGAAAAAAATGTGCAAGTCAAGTGGTGGTTCGGGGGCATATCTGGGACCTCATATCCAGCATCTCTTGAATGTATGATCCTAGTGAGCGCACTGCAGTCGTGCCCATTATCATGTAGAGCGGCTCGTTGGCCCTGATCAAGGTAGCGTAGCGCGTTTGGATCTGATCATACGCCAGCAGATCCGAAAAGTGTAACATTCATCCCCGACGGCTCCCATCTGGCAGCACTGACAGATTCTGTCCTCCGTACAATTTCCATACTATTTTCGTACAAGTATATCACATGAAACCATTGAAAGGGCATATGTCACAATAAAAAATGGAACCATTGAATTAAACCCCCCAGACCCCCCTCAGTTGTTTATGCTGATATTTGCGCAGGGCATCCAACGGTTGGCTCGGACCGTTGGATGTCGATTTTGGGCAATCTTGACATGTGCAATGTATACAAATACGTGGGATGTGTTTGAGGCTCCTCGGCAATCGTTGGATGCCCTGGCGAATATCAGCATAAACAATTGGGGTGTCTGGGGGGTTTAATTCAATGGTTCCATTTTTTAATGTGACATATGCCCTTTCAATGGTTTCATGTGATATATCTGTACGAAAATAGTATGGAAATTGTACAAAATTTGTATGGAAGTTGCATGGAATTTTTTCAGCTGCCCCGTCGGGGCCAAATATTAGACATTACAAGATTGAAAACATTCTATTACAAATGGGATAACATACAATATGCACAATAAAAAACTTTATTAGTGCATTGGCTCCATATGAGCATTCTCAATTCAGAGCTATTTGTATAACAAGCACCAAATGGTGGATGTCCCCCCCCTAAGATTTGAACCTAGGCATGTCCACTACACATAAAACTGAAAACGTACATGATTTCGTACTGTATGAAGTCTCCACACCAACGTTACAAGCCCCAACTGGTACGAAACAACAAAAAGCCCTAAGTGCCTCAAGTTCGCTTTGATTTTTTGCAAATTGACCTTAAACTCCTAGTACAGCTTGCAACTAAAAGAATTGCAGCGATATCATGAGGGCATAGACAAATTAAAAGCATTGGCCAGACTACAAATTACTACATCTAGAACATAATTATGATGGCCGATCAAGAAACAAAGTAACCAATTCAAATAATATAGGTACATACATAAGAGCTTTTTCTACACAATCAATTGATGGATATGGAAGAGGACAGATCTTGAGCAAGGAAAACAATAGTACAGACATAGAATGAACACACATTTTACAAATTTGTATGACAAGAGGCAGAAATAAAAAGACCATTTTCTTTTTTATGTTTTCATTTAAAAACAGGTGATGCCCACATACAAGTATTTGGGAGTGGAGTTCTTTTCTACACTATGTTGGGACACTTTCATCAGATTGCGCGTGACGGCAGGTTGGAGAGCGCTCTATGCAATGCAAAACAATAGCCATAGAGCGCCACTTTATGATTGGGGAAATCAATCCCATCTGTTCAGGGTATTGGTAGAGCCTGTTCTTCTGTACGGGGTCGAGGTCTAGGGCTCGATGGTGTCCCTTGCTACATGGAATGATTTAGAGCAGATCTATAAGGCCTTCCTTGCAAGAGCACTCGGAGTGAAATCCACGGTCCCATATCAAATCCTACTACATGAGACATGATTCCTACCTCTTCAGAGGTCAACCATGGATAGATACAACGTCTATTTCCAAAAGGTGGTTAGTATGGATGATGTCTGTCTCCCCAACCTGGCTTACATCATGGCAATGGGACCGCAGTGCCTCAAGGCTTGTTGGAAGGACAAGAGGGCTCAGTAGCCTTAGCAGTTGCAATGGGTCCGCAATGCCTTAAAGCCTGCTGAAAGGACAAATAGGCCCATTGGCTCTCCCGATGGCACATTTAAGTACACATATGCGTAGGTCTGCACAAAAAAGGAACAAGAGGAATTGCAATGATACCTGGACGCTTTTTTCCTTAGCAAACTGTGGGATGTTTAGGCTCTGGCACAAGTCAAGATGGCACACTATAGGCAGCAGGTGAACCCCACCTTCGCACGGGGCCCACACCAGTACCTACGCACCCCTTTACCCATGAAAAAGCGTAGGCTGATAGCTTCCATTCACACAGGTGGACATCACCTCTGTATTGAAACTGTTATGGGCTCGAGAAGCACGCGAGGACAGAATCTACTAATGCTGCTACCAAGGGGGCATTGAGGACGAGCATCACTCTTTTCAGGCTTGCCCCTCGTATGAACAGATTTGGACGCAGTATCCTCAACTGATACTGCCTAACCAGCCGCTGCATCTTTTATTGAGGACCGACTCAGTGGGATCTCTTGGGTCATACCTTCAGGCGGTCATGGATGCGGGCACTTGGCTCTGCCCGTCTGGGTGATGACTGCATTTTTTCTGTACAATATACCAACATGCTTATTACTGCCAAAGTTTTTCCTTCAAAAACCCTTCGGGGCGGGGGTTTTTAATCCAGACCGTAATATGCTTGTTGTTTTCTCTTTGTTTGGGTGCCATAGGCCAATTGGTCTCCGTGGACGATAAAATACATTCTATTCTAATCTAATCTATTCCATACCTCTGTCAGAAGCTTGAAAAACATTGCATAACTGCCTTTGCTCCTTCCAGATCCATGCAGAGTAGACTTTAGGGCGACCCATGATCTGCAAGGTTTATTTGTCACAGATTGCAATGTTTATTTGTCTATTTGTTTGTTTGCCTCCGTTTCACCAAGTTTTCAAGGGTTTATTGCTCTGGCCATGAGATGTAAAGGATTGCTTCCTCGTAATATATTCAGAATCGTGTATTCAATATTTCCCAATTGTTTAAATGGCTTGTTTTATTCTCACATTTAAGGGCCACCCAGCACATTTCTTATATATTTTAGAATATGCGAATAAAAATCGCGAACAATAGTAGCTACTGCGAAATTGGACCGCCAAATTTTTAGCAAGGGTTGCGAGTTCGCCAAATATAGCGAAAGCTAAAATTGCAAAGAACGTGCTCTAGTCGGACGTGCCCCGTTTCTCCAATTTTGCACGTCCTCCCGACCTTTGACGCGGCTATGGCTTCTTAAGTGATCAATAACTTTGGCCGCCCATCTCCTACATTTTATCTAGGCGCAAATTCTGCCGGCTCTTCAAGATTTTCCAAGATGTCGAAGTACGAGAAGATGCAGATCCGTGAGTCTTACAACAATGTGTGGCATACAGATCTCACGCATTCCATTCCCACTGATTTTCCATGTAAGTTTTCACTTACATATTTTCTATTTTACAAGATTTTGGGCAATCACGGGTTGCAACTAGGAACTTTTTAGATTTTTCCTTTTTTCAAGCACACACAGGTGCAATACAGCTCAATTCCAACATTATCTTTATTTTCGCTTTACTGTATGTCATATTCAACAGATTGAGATATCTTATAAGTACACAATTCTATAAGCACATTGCAAAAGACATGAAATATTAGCGATGTGGTCTCTGCTGGTTTTATATGTGTTACTACATATTCGAATAGCATCCTCCTTATTGAATGCTTAGCAATACAGTATTTCAGTGACGTACAATAAAAAAGGGATCCTGGTTGACTTGGAAATTTTCAAGCTGAAGTGTATGCTAACAAATTTTATTGTGTGCTTGCATGAACCAAAATTGGACTGTCAGATTGTTGCTTTGCGTTATGGTGGTAAGCTATTAAGTTCAATCGTCTTACTTCTCTTTTTTTCTCTATATTTCATGTTCTAAGTTTTCTGTTAAGAAAACATTGATGCAATTATTTGGAGGCAGTCTTAACTGGCATCATCAAGACTCTGATATGTCTATGTATTACAAACATCAAGAGCTTGATTCAAGGCGTGGCTTTGTTTTTTCTAGTACATTGAACTACTATTAAACTTTGTTGTGATGAATTAATAATCTCCAGGAAAGCAGTCTATGTTAGTAGAAATGCTATATGTCAATTTGTATATTGATAATGACTTATTTTCTGGAGTACTGCCTGTCTAGTAGTTTCTATATTTTGCTCTACTTTCAGAAGTTTAAACTGATACAAAGCGTGTCTTTCAGTCCACCTTGCGCTTCATATATGTTACGAAAGCGTGCTCTTCACAATGACATGTCAAGGTAATGTGGGTTTACGTGCTAGAAATAGACACGGGTGTAGAACAGCTTATCTTTTTTGCTTGAGCTGATGCATTGTACCTCCATGCCTTTTCTGAGTTGCAGGTACACATGTTGTGCAGGGTATATGCCGTGCAGTGGTTCGTGTGGAGAAAGTAAATGTCCGGAATTTTGTCTTTGTACTGAAGTAGGTTTTCCTGCATATCCATTTTTTTGAATCTGATACCCTAGACTACATTCTAATATCAAATTTTATTTATGCATAGGTCTGGTGTTGCTTTCCAAATTCGGTACAGTCCACACGTTTTCTATTACAAGATGAGTTTAATATACAAAACACAAAGTGCGACAATTGTATCATCGTGAGTTCTGCACTTTAACCAGGGAGATATATTATTTTATTTATATTATCTTACCTCTCTTTGGATTTTCTTTCAGGGTTTTATGTTCTGTATACAGCAAGTGGCATGTATATTTTCTTGCATAGCAGCAATTGTTGGAAGTGAAGAACTAGCAGAAATTGCTAATCTTCTCACTTGCCTGGCAGATGGTGTTTATTGCACGTATGATTACTTCTTTCCCCGTTTCCTGTTTTTTCTGCCCCCTCTTTATGCTAATTGGCGTATGTTTTTCTCTTATGCAGCGTCTGTGCGTGTATGCAGGTAGAGTCTTTTGTTTGTTTATCAGTTAGGTTGGATAGGGCTGATACATATACTGATTACTTATCTCATTGCTGTTAATGCAGACTCAGCATAAAGTAGAGATGGACAAGTGGGATGGTAAATTTGGACCGGTGGAGAGACCAATGCAGCCACCTCAATTCCAGATGATGTCTCGTATTGATCAGCCAGTTCCACCACCTGTTGGTTATGCACCTGGTTATCCACCTCCTCAGGCATATCCTCCACCACAAGCATATGGCCAACCTGCATATGGCCAACCAGCATATGGTCAGCCATACCCCGCTGGTTACCCACCACCGCAGGGAGGTTATGCTCGATAGAGGGAGGAGTACCTTCACCATTGTGTGCTTCATATACCTTTCAATGACATGGAGTGCTTTGTGTTCATTCTTTAGCATCCACTTTTTCATATAAGTCCTAGAATAGACATTCATTACGATTTGATTATTATCATTATGATATGATTATTATTAATAAATTTGGCCCATTTTTCTGGGTTTTTGTTCGATATAGGATCCCGCCCAGACATCCATCCTTTTACCAGTCTCTCAGTTGGTTATGTTTTTAACAAATATTGGCTGCAAAACGTTGAGTTTTTTGGTGGATCTCAAGTTCTCAAGTGATGAAGCGCTGACCTTTAACAGAAGGCTTCTGTTTCAGCAGCGGATTTCTAGTCCAACAGCTTGGGCAAATGTCTCCACACAAAGAGTCACAAACCCGCGAACCTGAAAATCATTTATGAAGAGAAACTGGTAGAACAGATACCATCATATGAGCAGTTTGTTTTGTTGCACTGGGCTGCAAAATCTTACGGTAACAAATTATCAGAAAAGGAGCTGGATATAAGAATGGTCATTATTTTTCGTGTAAATAAAAACTTGGTGTAACTGATTTGGATTTTAAACATTTGAACTTACCTTAAGAAAACAGCACGTTGCTTCACACAAATTTATGATGTTGCAGTGTTCCTGCATGCCTTTCTTCATACATCTAGATAAATTAATCCCTATAATGAAGAATTTACATCTAAATAAATTAAATCCTTACAATCCAGGTTTGGTACTAACCTGGAAAACACATCAAATTTGAATTATTGTTCTCAAATTAAGTCTTTGATTTGGGTGAGGGTGGTCCATCACTAAATAAGGGTGGTTTCCCATGGGCATAAAACCGGGAGGTTTTTTGGAGGTCAGGCAGCAGTTTGTCGTGTTCCCATGAAGACCTCACCTTCTTGAGAAGCCGAGGTTAAGAACCGGGAAGAAATTAAACATATTAACATTTCTGAGTGCTCAGGTTTTGGACCTGATTTTCTCATTTCGTGTCTCCACCGGTTCAGATTTGTGTTGTAAGATTTAATTGTGCTCAGATCGGCTCAGATTGGTTCCAGGTCTGGGGTTTTTCATGGTGTCCAGAGACCAGGTAACCTTGTTGGGAAACCACCCTAAGCCTTGATATCTCAGCTTTCTCTTGTAAATGCTTAGGCATCAACATAAATGCTTGACATCAACACATATCTAGGGGACATGGATCCAAGTGGACATGAAATTTCATGGGAAACCACCCTAACTTTGTAAGTTTGGGCAGTTGATATCTCAGCTTTCTCTTGTAAGTGCTTAAGCATCAGCATAAATGTTTGACATCAACACATATCCAGGGGCATTACATGGATCCAAGTGGACAAGCTTATGAAAGCACCTCTTCCCTAGCTCTATATCTCCATGCATCAGGCTGGCACTAAGCAGTGACCTCAAAGCTAAGATGCTAGATTGCTCATTGGCTTGGAGTAAGTCCTCTGCTTCTTTGAGATGACCTGCGCGGCCTAGAAGATCAACCATACAGATGTAGTGACCCTCATTAGGCATAATACCATGGCATTGTTCCATATGTTTGAAATGCCAACGACCTCTATTCACTAGACCTGCATGACTGCAGGTAAGAAGAATGCAAAGGAAGGTGACTTCATTTGGTTTTGTACCTGCTTCTTCCATCCTTTCGAAACAGGTCAATGCAAGATGACTATCACCATGCAAAGCATATCCTCCAATCATTGTACTCCAGGTTATCACATCACGATTCGGCAAGATATCAAAGAGCTTGCGAGAATCTTCTATGCTACCACATTTTGCATACATATCAATGAGGGTATTTGCTATGACAAGATCACATCCAAATCTATGTTGTAGGACTTGATTGTGTATGTGCTTGCCTTGGTCTATGGTTCCTGCATTAGCACATGCTTTGATGATGCTTAGAAATGTTACTCTATCTGGTTCTATCCCACTTTGTAGCATTTCCTCAAAACAACCTAAAGCATAAAGGGCTTCACCATGCTGCACATATCTTGTTATTAGCACAGTCCAAGATATCACACACTTGTGTGATAATCTTTGGAATACTTTGCACGATTCTTCCAATCTGTCACATTCAGCATACATCTCAATGAGGCTGTTGCCAAGGACATTATATCCAAGTCCTTGATTTAAGATCTGTACATGGACAAGCCTTCCCAAAGTAAGATTTGTTATGCTTGCACATGCTGTCAAGACACTCAAAAATGTAATCTCATCAGGTTTTATGCTCTCCTCTTGCATTCTCACAAAACAGGCCAAAGCAGAAGAGCAATTATCATGCATCATATATGCTGTAATCAGTGAATTCCAAGATACAACATCTCGATCCACTAATCTCTCAAAGACTTTGCATGATTCATTTAAGCTATCACATTTGGCATACATGTCCACAAGTGTGCTTCCTACAATAACATCCAGCAGATCCAAACCAAATTCCAAAATCTGGCCATGGATGAGTCTACCTTGTTCTACAGCACCTAGGGCAGCACACAATTTCAACACACTTGAATAGGTTGCTCTGCTCGGTCTTGCGCCCTCTTCTTGCATCTGTTCGAAACAATCTATAGCAAGTATAAGTTGACCATGCTCTCCATATGCTGCAATTAATGTATTCCAGGACACCACATCTGGATTAAGCAACAGATCAAAAACTTTGCAGGATTCCTCCAACGAGCCAGACTTGGCATACAAGTCAATAAGTGCATTGGCAATAAAACCTTCCAAGGGAAAATGATCTTCCTTGATGTGAGAATGTATCTCTCTAGCTTGTGCAAGTAAGGCTGTTGCAGTGCATGCTTTCAGGGCTGCCACAATCACATAGCTATCATTTTTTAACCCTGAAATTTTCATTCTGGTGTACAAGTGAACACTGGTTTGGCCTTGCCCAAGATCAGCATTTGCCAAAATGATTGAACTCCATGTGTAAATACTCGGTTGTAAGACATTGTTAAATGCTGCATTTGCTTCATACAGACAACCACGGGACGCAAAAATGCGAATGAGATTGTCTCCTAGAACGGAAACAGAATTTAGCCCATTCTGGGCCAAAAGAACCTTCAATTTTCTGTCACATGCTATATCTTTTCTTTTCATGCAATTCTGCAAGAGACAGTATACATCGTTTCTATATAGACATAGATCTCTCTGTTCGATGATCTCAAATGCCTCGTGGACTCTTCTTGTCTGCCACAATTTGGACACTTCATCCGAAACCCTCATCGATGATATATACAACGGTAATTGTTATAACCTCCTTTCCTGGCATTGCATGTTGGGAATAACGGGTCTGTGTAGGCCCTTACGCAGGGTAAGGACCTGGCGAGCCTGTTAGGGTGAGCCAGCTCCGCACCCTGCGGGAGGGCTTGCGCACGCCCATTTTCCTACGTAAGGTTATTTCCCAAGAAATTTCTCCTTATTTGCGCCGACAGTGGACAAAAAAAGGGGGAAAACCAAAAAACCAAGCTTTCTTCCTTCCTTTCTTCTGGTACGTTTCTCATCCGGAGTCCGGAGGCGCTAGAACATCAGTTCCAGGCGCTTGCTAGGTTGCTTGGCGGTTCATTTGCTCGCACCTTTGCTTGGCGGTTCATTTGCTGGCATTCTTTTTACACATTTTGGTATTATTATCGATGGAGCAGCAGTTCGTGGCACTCGTTTGCCAAATTCTGGAGTTTTTGTTCGGTGATTCAAGATCTTGTGTAACTCTGCAACATTCTTTATGTTTCTTGATCTTTTTTAACAAATCTAACTCTCTTTCTCTTTCTTTTTAGCTTTCTTGATGGCTGATAAGGTTGAAATCTCTAGAATCTCGGTAAATATCTCTAATCTGATCATGTTTCTTCTAAATATAATTGCATTTCTATTTCTTTTACGTTCAGATTACAAATTTGAAGGTCTGGAGCAGGGTTGTCCATAAGATCAAATTTGTGTAAGCATAATGTAGAAGGTCATGCAAATCACTGATTTACAAGATTAGTCATGTTGGCGAATGTTTTCTAGATATGAATAATTCTCATCGAAATCTAGGCGAATCATGACCATTATTATTTAGCCAAGATTTAAGTGTTTCTTTTTCCAAGTATATATAAGGAGATTTTGTTCGTTCATAGCTAATCAAATGCAAAAATACATTATAACTATAGTTGCACGATGATGCAATACCACAATTTAATCTTTTCAAATGAGAATGGGCTTTGTCCTTGTAGATAAAACCAATCTATTAAAAAGGAAGGTATGTAAGAAAATGCAAATCAAAGTGGTCAAGGACAATTTCTCTTCAATTCTTTGTTAGTAGTTTGAATTGCATTACAATAGCCACAAATATAGCTCTTAAAATTAGCATATGTACCTAAATGGATACTGTGAGAAGATTAGGTTGCGAAGTAACCTAGAATTTTATTTTTTTTTTAAGAATTTATATCAATGTATTAAAAGAATAACAAAAATACAAAAAGAGTGAGGAGCAAGAGAAACTGCCTCGAAGAGACAACAGTACTCCACCACTCCAACATCCTCTCAACTACAATTGAACAAAACAACCGTCAGCATCTACTATCCCAAGGAAGTCTGCAGAGACCACTTGCCAGATGGAGGCAAAGTGTCATGGATGACCAAAGTACGGTAGGCAGACCGCACAAAGCACGCAGCATCGACATCGGGATGGACCCTCCAAGGCCGCACCACCACCTCCCCCTGGAGCAGTTCAGGAATGTGCCGCGGGACGCACCGCGCTACCTGCTCCCAAATAGCCCGGTCACTGGCCCGTAGGAAAAACCGCACTCGGAAGAACTCCTATGAGGCAACCTGGCCCGCCCAATACCAATCCTCCAGAGTGTGCATCCCCGCCTGCCTCCAGCGGGCTTGCGTCCGGGCGTGCACGGTAGCAGCCAGAGGCAACTGTGCCGGAGGCAAAGGAACCCACAAGAAGGGTGAAGTATGATGATACACCGCAGCCTGGTCCAACTGAAACAACACCCGCACATGCTCCCACGCCCGTAACACCCCAGTGAGGAAGGGGGAAGCGTGCGGGAAGGGTTTAAGCCCATACAACAGTGGCCATGGCAACTCCACAGGAACAATAGGCTTCCCGAACGCCACATAGTGGCGAAGGGACTGCAGCAGCAAAGCCGCACCAGGCGAGGATGCTCCATCCTGCAGAATGCTCTACACGAATTTGGAAACCAACACCTTGCTATGCAGTGCCAAATCTAGGATGGCTAGGCCTCCATCCTCTCAGGGGCGGAGACACTTCCACCACGCCACCTTAACCACTGCCCCCTCATCGTCCCCGCCCCATACAAAGTTCCGAATCATCCTATCCAATGCCTGCATCTTCCCTTCGGGGGCCAACATAGCGGACGCCGTGTAAATATGCGTGCTGCAGAGCACCGACTTGGCCACCGTGATTCTCCCAGCCATAGACAGCTTACTGCCCTTCCACCAATTAAGGTGCTTCTGAAGCCCCTGCAGAATCTTATCCCATACCCGCCCCATAGAGATATCCCCTCCAAAGGGAATACTCAGCAACTTCGTACATGCATTGCCTGGGAGCACCTTCCAAGGAAAAAGGGCCAGGCAAGGTGGAGGCGGAGACGACAACGCCCACAATGCAGAACACTTACCCCAATTCAGGAGAATGCCGGAGGCCAGAGAGAAGATATCAAGCAAACCCTTCGCATTCCGCAAGTTCCTATCCTCTGCTGCCAGAAAGAGGAAGGTATCATCAGCGAACTGATTAATGATCTGCTGGCTCCCATCCTGCATCCGGAGCCCATCCACAACACCGTCCTCCACAGTGGCCAGGAGCAACTGGGACAGGGCCTCTGCCACAATAGTGAACAAGAATGGTGCAAGGGGGCACCCCTGACGCACCCCCCGGCCCAAAGAGAAAAAAGCCGAGGACTCCCCCTGACACACTACTGTAGCGCGGGCCGATCTATGCAGCTTCATGACAAGCTCTGTGAACTGCGGGCCACAACCCAACGCCCTCATCATGGCCAACAAGAACTCCCAACGCATCATAGGCTTTAGCAAAATCCAGCTTCAAATAAGCAATACGCTGCCCAGTTCTCCGAGCCCAGTACATGCCTTTGTAGGCCGCCGCCACATTAGTCAGAATGTTCCGCCCGGGAACGAAGCCTGACTGAACCCGACTAATAGAGGAGGACAATACCGGCTTCAACTTCTCTGCCAACGCCTTTGCAATGATCTTGTACACAGAGGATAGCAGAGAAATAGGTCTCCAATCACTAATGCTAGAAGGCTGCTTCACCTTCGGAATGAGGGAGATACATGCAGTATTCAGAATCCGGTCAAGCTCTGAGGAATGCAGCAACTCACTGTAAACTTGGTACACTGACTCACCCGCCCAATCCCAGTAAGTCTGAAAAAACTCAACTGGAATGCCATCCAACCCCGGGCACTTATCCTTAGCCATACACATACAGGCTTCTGCAAGATCCTCCCTCGAGAGCTGTCGCTCCAAACTCTCACGCTGATAAGGTGCAATAGTAGGCTTGACCGCTGCCAGAACAAGGTCCTGCATCTCCTGCTCATAGGGCAACGCATGCTGCGCAAAGAATCCAGAAAAATGAGCATGCACATACTGCCGCAACTCAGCAGGATCCTCCAACTTCCGCCCATCCGACAAAGCGAGAGTATCACCTTCCCTTAACCAGGTGAGACCTGCTTTCACACGCGCCTCCCGGACCTTCACCAGCTCCAAAGCACTAATGCGCTGCAACACTGCATTTTCCCTAACCCCGTCCGAAGGACGCAACCGAAGCCTCTCCAACTCCTGATAGAGGGCATGCAGCTCCTGTCGCTCCAACTGCACTCGGTGCCTCCCAAACTCCTTAGCAAATCGCTTCACCCTGGCTAAAGCTTCCACCATGCCTGCCATACCCCCCTGAGAGGCAAAAGTATCCAACCACAACTCCTGACACCGTGCCGAGAACTCTGCATCCTTCAAGAGCCGGGTATTCAAACGAAACACCGTCCTAGAGGGCTGCGGAGTGATACCACCATGCCCCGAGAGCAGCTGAGGGTAATGATCAGAGACTGAGGAGGCTAAAATATTCTGCCGGCGCAAAGAAGGCGCACCATCTAAAGCAAGAGGCGAAGCATAGCACCGATCATGCCTCGCATACGCCCGGCCTGCCCATGTCTGTCGATTGCAAAAAGTAAACGACGAGTCACCAGGCACCTCCACCAAAGCCACATCCTGCAGAAGCAGCGACCACTGATCCTTCTCAAAACCCTGCACTATCTGCGTGCCAGGGCCAGTGCAGTCTGTCGCACGCTCCACCATATTAAAATCCCCTAAGAGTAGCCACGCAACCTGGAACCCCCCGAGACTTCGCAACTTATGTCTAATAGTCGCCCACAACGCACCCTCCCGAGACGGTTCATTCGGGCCATACACATTAACAATCCCCCACTCGTGGCCACCCTCTAGCCACTTGATAATGGTCCAACGGCCAAACTTGTCAGCTGCTGAATGCGTGACCTGTACATCCAATTTCCAAGCAATCAATGTACTCCCACTAGACCGCCCTGAAGAAGAGGTGGCTGCTGCAAAGTGGCGGCCAACCATATCCAAAAGGCGGGACATATCCCCCCGGTGACACTTATGCTCCTGCAGACAGACAATGTCGGAACGCATCTGGTGCAGTGCCAGGGAGATGCGAGCCCTCTTACTGCTGGAGGACCGCACCCCCCGGACATTCCAGCTTAGAATCGACCGGTTCATCCCGGAGAAGAAGAACGAGCCCCTGCACACCTACCCACCAAGCCATCCAAGTCCTCTAAACCATTATCCAACGCCAATGGATTGTCCACCTCCATAGCCCATGACATACGACGACCTGTCTCAGCCACCTGCTGCCTGACCTGCTGCCTGGTCTCCCCCTCAGACGTGGGTCCACCACCAACATCTCTGAAGCCCACCCTTCCATGGCCCCGGTCATCACCCCCAGGTGAAGCAAGGGGTCTCTCCGTACCATAGCCACCACCACGGCCCCCGACACTAGCCCCCCGACCCACAAAGCCACCACCGCCCACAATCCTACCCCCACGGCCCCTAGGGAAGCCACCACGGCTCCTGCCTGAACCCCCCCGTCCTACCACATGAGGGGGAGACCCCTGATCCCCATCATCAGAACCAGCCGCTTCAGCCCCCGACACCTCCGCCACGTGCTCCTCCTGGACATCTCTGGCATCAAGAATGTCCCGATCATACCCGACCTCTCCTGATGCCTCGACAGGCTCCCGAGGCAACTCCACAGAGGGAAACATGCGCTGAATGTCAGCACCATTCAACAACTTCAACCGGAACAAAAAATGCCAGGGGCCACTCCGCACCGGAAGGGAAGTAGGCAATGGCTGCAATGCCGGCAAAGCCACACAAATCTTGGGAACTTGCACAATGGAGTGCGCCAAGTGGACTCCCAAACCATTGGCCATGGACACAAGAAACTCAGGGACCATCATGTCCGGGGGAAGATCCTCAATTTGGAACCAGGATGGGATCTTAACTGCGGTCAAAGAACTGGTGGACATACCCGGAGTGTAATACTAATAGAGCACATAAGCACCGCCCAAAGTGTCAACCCCGCGACTCACCAACTGGCGAACTGAGGATTCGTCTTCAAACATAATAATAAAAAATTTATTGGGCAAAAACTTCAGAGATTGGAACCTCGGCAAGCCGAGCCGCTTCAGATGACCTGCAAGCCATGCACTGAATCTCCGTGTGTCAAGAATATACCCTGTGAAGAATCCCAGCACTGCAAATGAAACCAGCTTCTCAATGGTCTGGACATGACACTCGTGATTAATATCGATCCATGGATTCTCTGGAAGCAGCTCTTTCAAATCATCGGCATGATGCTCATTCACAAATTTAAGAGCCTCCTCAACCCGGGCTGTCCGCTGCTCCGGAGCTTTCCGCTTGATCCAATCAGAAAAGCCCGGACGTGTGACACGGGAAATCGTGTCCCTACCTCTCCAAGCGGCGCGCACCGGAGCAGGGGCTGAAGCCCTTGCCTCCTGGGACGCGTCCACCGCAACTCCAGGCGCTGCTGCATCCCGAGCCTGCAGCTCAACATTGACAACAGAGGGCTCACGCACCCCGGGGGGTGCAACTAATGTATAGCCTATAGGACATGTGCGTGCACAAGCTTAAAGAAAAAGGCCCTTATACGGTTCTTATACTAGAAAAAATCCCCTTATACGGAAATTTTTTGAAATGCTAGGTATACCCCCTACCATATATGTACACTGAGTTCTAGAAATTTCTCCAAACCCCCTACCATATTTGTAGAATAGATTATCTAAATCCAACCATACCCCCTACCATATTTTTATAATCAGTTCCACAAATTCGAACAGACCTTATTCTACAAGCCGTTACGGCGCCGCTACAAGCCCGTCCACAAGTGCCCTCGATCAGTTGTGTAGGGATTGTATATATAGTCGAATATTTGAATTTCCGGGTTGACTGTATGGTTTAACCCTGGTTTAACTTGGGGACAGGGGACAATCGCAACCCTAGACGTGAATCATATCAGGTGAACCATTAGCTTATTCATTGCTATGTAAATTGGTCGGTTTTGAACTTAAAGAAGAAAATTAATACATGATCCCACATATGGTAGAACGACCTATAGACACGCCAAGAGTAACAAGGCATGACAATTACAGCTATGTTAAAAGACAAACATAATGGCCCTTTTTTGCAAGGTAGTTTTGGTGGCACTATGAGACTAAGGTATGTAATGCATTTTATTGCTATCAGAATTTTTTAAGTCCTTATATAGGGTGCATGGAGCTATTTGTCCACATGGGAACGTTGATGCTAGGGTAGTATGAGATTAACACACCTTAAGTCCATGGAAGTCCAAGCCATTGTCCACTCCCCATGGTTCAACTATGATGCACTACTCATGCTTTTGGATCCAAAGTACCCAAGATGTCCAGCCAAGATGGCCTTTAAAATAACACAAAGGATGGGAATTTTAAAAGCATCTAGTGGGATAAACTTGACTGTCGTCTCTCCTTTTCCGTTACGTCCATCTCTGCCTTCCCTCGTTATATATGTCATTGTATGAGTATGATAGACGCATCTGCTTCCGTTCTTACTTCATACCACACTCCCTAGGCATTTGCACTTAGAGGTAGATTCGAACCACTGACACGAGGATTTTCAGTCCTTTGCTCTAACCAACTGGGCTATCCAGACGAGCACGATTAGCAACTACACTATATGTACAATTCTTCCATAGGGTTCGCTCTTTTTTTTTTCTAGGTGACTATGCTAATATGATCTTAATGAGCAGTCTATGCACATTGCTCTTTTTAGGAGGTTGGCTACCCCCTCATTCTTCCATTTTCTTCCAAGTGATTTCGGGCCCGACCTGGTTTGGTATCAAGGTTCTCTTTTTTTTTAATTGTATAGGCAAGCTTGCCACATTGTTCCTCTGCAGTTTCTTTTAGGTCACAAGGGCTACAAGAATTGTTTAAGCTCTCTTGCATGAGCAACAATGGCTAAAAACATCACCTCTAGGGTAGCAATGCATGATAATTATCATTGACGTTGACATTATGTTGATTGTGATTGACTGTATGTTGTCTTGTACAAATTTGAGCACCACATTTACTGTCTTGTTAAAAAGACACACATATAATGGCCCATGTTCTA
>JAANSK020314819.1:0-19074 GCA_011763485.2 Isoetes engelmannii
CAGGCATTTGAGGGTTCCATGATCACAGAGACTGATAGCCTTACCTATGATCGCCTAGCAGCAGAGCAGAGAATGATGGCCTTACCTATGATCGCCTGCAGCAGAGCAGAGAATACGCGCGGAAACGAAAAACTGTACTGAACGAAAAAAAAATGACTTTTAAGTGCTGACGTCGTGCTGACATTTCGCTTTTTTGATCACCACTATTAAAAAAAGACCCAGAGTTCAATAGAAAAAAAAGTTCAATTGAACAATGATAAGTAAGTTCTGCACATGTCTTCAAATCTATAAAGCTCTAACATGACAATCTGCACGAATCAGAAATTGAAGTTGCAGACAAAAGCAATCTCTCTCCCATGAACACTCCAGTTAAAAAAGGTAAGCAGTTTTTCAGTAGTTATTTGAGGACTTCTATTTGTAACTTATTCTAAGTTGCATTATGCAGATAATCAAGTTCCAATTGCAGTAGCTGAGCCTGATCGAATTCCAACTGCCCTGGGTACTTGTAAGTGTTAAATTCATTGACTTGATTCATAAATTGCATTGAATTTGATCTTTCTAAAATTCTTTGTTATGCAGGTTGAGAATTGAGCACAGTTGTAGTGCTATCACCAGCACAATTGTTGCTTTCTCCATCACAGAGGCAAGTGCTCCTGTCTTCACAAAGCCCAGACAACCCCATGGAAGATGATGTTACCATGGAAAAGTGGCCGGAGAAGAAGGTGAGGATGAGGGGTGGAGTTGTGAAGAACATATTTAAGTGATCCTTTTGTATAAATTATCTTGCTTAAAATAGCTTGTTTGAATTGTACTAAGATGACTAAGATGATGTTTTTAACTTAAACTTTTTTTTATCAATAAGACTAAAAGTGCACCAGTTTTCCATTTAGGTGCAAGTTTTGTAAAATCCGAGGTTATGAATACAATCCGAGGTTTACAAGTTCATAAGTTTCCAATCTTTACAATTTCATAAGTTTTCAAAATTTGACAAGTTCATAAGTTCAAAGTGCATAGCAAGTTTATATGTTTTGCACAAGTTTGTAAGTTCATAATTCATAAGTTTTACAAGTTGATAAGTTCATAAGTTCACTGGTTTTCTACAACTTCAAAAGTTTATACGTTTTGCAAGTTTACAAGTTTTGCAAGTTATCTTCTCGAGTCCAGTTAATGAACAAAATAATTTGAAGCAATATTACAACAATTGAAGTACATTCCATAGCAACACAATAGCATTGAAATCCATGTCACATTTCAAAAGAATAACTATTCTATTCTCTTCTTCTTCCCATTTACAGCAGTCTTAGAATTTCTTTTCCACTTTGATTGATTTTGCTCAGTTGATGTCGGTTGATCTGAATTTTGCGCAAGCAGAACACTGTTTTGTGGCAAGCTGTCCAATATGTGGTTATGTGTATCTTCTAGCAGATTGAAGCAGTTTCCACTGGTCTTGTTCATCTCAAAACAAACAAAATTTACCAAATGATTGTAAACATTACACTCTGGTTCAAACACAAGTGGCTCATATATGTTGGCCCCTAAAAACTTGTAGAATAGACCAGTAATAACTACCTCATTTTTGCCAAATTTTTGGACCCATGGATCTTTGAATGCCTTCTCTACCACATGTTTGACCTTGGTGCATTTGAGAACATAAAAGTCCATGTTCTCTTTATTGTCAGGCTCTGAAACTACAGCAAAAGTATCCCCAGCTGCAAGAATATCAGACATCCATTGAGGATCACCTTAAAAAACAGAGCCATCCACAATATCGTCCACATAATCATCACCTGGTATTAGTTCAAAGTATTGCCATGTACCTATTCTACCTTTATTAGGACACTTAGCATGTTTTCTTAACCAAAAAGTATGACAGAAAAAACTGTAATCCATATGAGCTACTTGTGTAGGATCTGTAACTTGAATTGACTTAATAGAATGGAACTTGCTTAAACCAGCCAGTGTAGCACAATCATATCTCTCTGACGTATCAACTTCACCCACTCTAATTTCTCAAAAAAACCTGTGCAAAAAAAATTATTTCATTGCCACATGTATGGGAATTCCCAAAATCTAAATAAAAGTAGTATTTCAGCATACTTGTATCTGTCCTTGCCCTCGCGTATGGAGTTGTCACTGAATTGTTTAATTAGGAAAACTACTGCATCATGTGCATTTCTTAGGGGTACTAAGCTCTTCTTCAGCATCTCATGTGTAAGCGCACGTTTAATGATAGCTCTAGCACTATCATGCTCACCTATTACACAATTGCCATGAGAGAACAACAAGACAACACAAACAAAAAGTAAAACCACAAAACTAGTTACCTTTTCCATGATATGAGGCAAAGTAACTCCAATTTATTGGTATGCCATTGATGTGGCAGTTTCTACCAATGAAATAGAAGGTTCTTGCTCTTTTGAATTGATGAGAGCATCCATCAGACCACATGATGTGGCTTTCTATACTTTACATCTTTTCTTATAAAAAATGCAGCATGCTTATTCAAATAATGTTGCATAATCAATGTATCATGGTCCCTGTCATCTGATATGTAGAAGTGAATTCCCTTTATAACTCTTCTCTCATTCTCATCGAGATTGGGGTCATCTAACCTGGTAGCATGTCTATAAGTAATATGCACCAAAACTGTACATTGATCAGTCTTCCAATGTAGGCTTTGTATTTCTTGCTGAATCTTAAAACTATAGTTTTCAGCAAAATCTATCACTGAAATAATTGTGTCCTTTGGGAATGTCGCTAAGCACTCTCTGAACTGTTTGGCTTGCCATCTTCCTTCATAGTTATGTGGTAGAAATTCTTTTAAAATTGTATTTGCTTGCTATAAAATGTCAGCAGCAATTGTGCATTTGTGAACCAATTTGGTAATTGATTTGCTACCAGTCGTGTACCCTTCCTTACCATCAGGCTCATTGGGCTTAAATACCTGCAATAGTAATGAGAGATCAGTGACAATGAGCATAACAAATAGAAATTTTACACAAATACAATGAACTCTTATCTTATCATACGTTTTCCACTCAACCTTGTGCTTTGGTATGTATTGTATTGTATTTCCTTTGGACAAGTAGGTAACTTGGCAGGCCCACATTTCTTGCATTTTAGAGTGCATGCCACTCTTCTGTTTTTTAGTCTCTTGGACAAACTAATGACCTCCAAAGCTCACTAGTAGAGGTATATGTACATGACTTTGCCATGCAAATTGGTCCTGGACCACAAACTACACATGTGCAATTGCAGCTACCACCATGAATTTTTTCATCATGCCTAACTTTATTTCTTGCTTTTCTTATAAAATCTGTTTTCATGTGGTAGACACAACAGCAAGTTTCTCTATCCCTAAGCTTCCTTACATATGTGGTGTCAGAGCATGCAACAATGAGAAAGATACCTCTAATTTGGTGTATTCAGCAGTAAAATGCTTGTAGAAAGAGACCTAGAAGAGCAAGTTGCAAGTAAATAAGCATCACAAATAAATTGAAATAAGTATCAAAAGCACTGTTTCGTTATTTATGGAAAAAACTTGAACTCGTGGACTTTGTTAGAAATTGACGCAAACACAAGACAAAAATGACTTTTATTGATCATGCTATACAATCAGTTGCGCTCATCGACTAGAGTTGCATATGTTTCAGCTACAAGATGTGGAATCTTGATGGTGTTAGGAAGCTTCTTCTTTTTGGATGGAGCCCAGGCAAAGTCGATGGACTCTATGTCGATCCGATCACTGGCTGTTGTTGGTCTCCATCTCTTCTTCCAACAATTCACGTAATTAGAAGGGTATACTTGGTTTCTCACCGGGACAGGTTCCCACCAAGTCACCTGGATGGTCTCGAAGTTCTCCTTTCTTGTCGTCCATCTGTGGATCTTCTGTATTGTAACCTAACTAGGTAAGGCACAAGTCATCGTCAGGCCGCGCAAGAATAAACATCGTGCAGGTCTTTGTAGGGATTGAATTCTGGTATATGCCTGTCTTTCAACGGACCAACATATGCCGTAATGTTGCTCGCCAGCAGTTCCATCACCGCTACCACCTACTTGCCTCGTTTGAGGCCAGAAGTCTTCGTAGCACCCTTCACAGCCTGCAAGAGCTGCATCCAGTACTCGATTGTGGAGGTAAATTGTGCAGAATAGTTGGCATTCTCGGGAGCACCCATGTTATGTTGAGATTGCAAGCCAATGCGGGATATGCTTGTGGATATTGTTGCATAATTGGCCCAGGTCTTTGACCGAGCTCTTTCGAGGCAAAATATTGGGATTCCCTGCTGGCATCAATGGATTCCCGTCTTGCCCCTGTTTTCACATCCTAACGTCTTTCCGTTATGTAGCAAATCCAAGAAGCTAGGTCTAGTCTTGTAATAAATCACCGGCCACTCCCCATTCATAGCAAACTTGAAGGCAAGAGGGCTAGCGTGACCTGTCAATCTGTCATCCCCATCAGAAATGTATCCCTCTATGAACCCCTTCTAATCTGGCAATTTATCTACGACATATGGCACTAGGACTTTGAGATTGCATGTATGGAACTTGTAAAGCAATTCTGGCATGTTTAGCACCTTAGCATTCTTAAGATGCAATGAGAAGTTGCCAAAGAGTTCATCAATGTCCTCGTGTGTGTGAACGGGCATCATGAAACCCAACTCGATCTCCTCAAAGACACCTAAGTAAGGTATGACAAATATGAGAAACATATATGTTCTTGTTCTGCCCAGATGCATTGTCAAGTTGAAGAAGAAGTGTACGGGGAAGGGCCTTGAATGATGGTCCGGACAGTGCGGGCAATATATCAGGCAAGCTTGTGCCTGATAGTGACAACTTCGAGGTCCCTGGTGTCCTTGAGAGCAGCTGCCCACGTCGGTGTCGAGGGAACCAGTTGGGTTAAATGACCCCCTCCATGCTCATGCACCATCTCCAACCTCTTCAAATGACCCGACATGGAAGTTTGAGTCATTTGGCCAAAGATCCAAGGAGAAGTTCCCATATGCGCCTCTACAATGGCCATGTGTGATAGCACTTGTAAGGGATGTCTCCAACTTATCAAGCCTCCAAAGAGACTTAACCGATTGCAGTAGCTTTGGAATCATTGTCTTTACCTGGTCCATTTTGTCATGAATAATACACACTGCTTTATGTGGATTATTCCTGTGTGAGTACGCCCTCCATGACCAATACTGCGTGCCACAAGCGACTTGCTCTAGTCTATGTGCCCTCCTTTGTTCATGCAGTACGTTCCTTTCGGCCTGATCTTTTGTCTTCAACAACTTGGTGCGAATCACTTCACACATGTCACATTTTGAGAATGCTATTTTCCTTGCTAACATCTCGAAAACTATGCCGCCATGTCCTATGGAAACCTGGGTAGAAAACCTTCTTTTCAGTTAATGCTACAACCTCTGTATTCACCTCCTCCAAAATGCAAGTTTTGTGAACATGCCAGGAAGCTTTTTCACATTCTCACGAATACCCAGATCGTTCCTTCTGCTCCTGTGTGGCATTGATTCATAGTTTTCTTTAACGGACATTGAGAATACTGTAACGGACCCATGGAAAACCGCTCGAGTAGATCTTGGTGTGGCGTTTCCTGATACCACCATAAGAGGGTGGGATGGATTTCCCATAAACATCCGGATGTTTTGGCCAGTTGATTAGGCCAGGGTGGTTAAGGAACGTTACAGTTGGTATCAGAGCCAAGTTTCGAGTTCGAGTCTCCATGGGTGCCTATATGCATGGGTAATATGCACAGACTTGGTAATCATAGTAATCATTGTGACATAGTATGACATAGACATGGTATAGCCTTGGATGCTCGAGGACGAGCATAGACTTAGTGGAAGAGACTGTAACGGACCCATGGAAGACCGCTCGAGTAGATCTTGGTGTGGCATTTCCTGATACCACCATAAGAGGATGGGATGGATTTCCCATAAACATTTAGATGTTTTGGCCAGTTGGTTAGGCCAGGGTGGTTAAGGAACGTTACAAATACTGAGGCTAGGATTGAGGCCCTGGGTTTCATCGATCCAAGATTCTCATGCTCGGCCTTGCGAGCACCCCGTCTAAACTCAGCTGTCCATTTGAGGTATGCTGATCTAGAGATGCCCTGACCCAAGTACCAAGCCTTCTCGTATACCGGTTTGCCATGCAGATTAGCTTCTCAACACGGTGACCCGTCATACTATTCCCAAACATGTCATACACATAGGTGACCCGATCAGATGTATCATGGAATAAAATTCCTTTCTCATGTTGATGGTTTGCACTCTTGTGAATTTCTCACAACACCTTTTGCTGTAACACAGAGTCTTCCAAAACTTCAAGATGGCTTCATTTGGTTGTCACACGCTCCACCTTCGAGGCCCGCCTCGCCCTCTTGGGCTGACGATTGCGTATTGTGTACTTACGCTTCTCGTAATTTGGATGTTTTATACGATCTCAGAGCTGCCAATACTTCAGATCGTCTCATCCTGCTCCTCCCTCTTTGCACTCAAGGTTTCGGAAACCCTCAGGCCACCTACAACAACGTAATCATTTTTCCATCTCATGAGCATGCCAGGCTTGGGATTATCGAGGCACCCCATGCAACGCAAGTTCACATCCTCGGGAAGGGGGCAGCTCTCAGTTACACTCACTCCCAAGTATTGGTCACAAACAGCATCCTCTGGATCGGTGAAGGATATGAAACCCCTTCCCGCCAAGATGGCATCACATGAATGCCATATGTGACATGTCTCATCGATAAGAGTGTATCTGGTAAGAGGCACCCCAGCTGTTTCACCTGCTGCAGGTACTTGAGCATGCTCAACTCCACTTGAAAATGGTGTACCATTGACTACTCCTGCTTCCTCCCAAGGGTATTCTCCCCCGTGCTTCGCTTCTTTGACACCAATGATGTCCCCTCTATTCCTGATTCACGAGCATCTTTTCTGGACCAAACCACGAAAGACCCTTTGGCATCCCCTAGAGTATTTGCATTAGCGGTAGGCCACAGAAGTGCCACATCCGACAACAACACCTCCTGCACGCCAACGCTAAGCATGCCATCTGGAATTCCCTTGAAATGACGTAGAGCCGAACCCCCAGAAAAACCACGCCCCACAATTTCTCCCTAGTAAAGGTCCAATAGCTGCAGGGAAATATCTGGTTCAAAATCTCGTCAGATGTTTGAAAAAAAAGGAAAGTGAAAAGTTATGTTTTCAAGACATGTCTATCGGTTGCTGAAGTGGTTAGGCTTCTAAAATTGGGCGGCCGCCAGGTATCCAGAAGACATCCCAAAAACGAGGCAAGCTACTCAAGTCAAAGACCTACAAATTACCAATTGATATTTCGGATACTGATATTTATCAATTGGTAAACTGTAGGTATCTGATATGAGTAGCCCATATGACTCGAGAACGCCTAACTTCTCGGCCGCCCAATTTTAGTAGACCTCACAAGAAACATGGCAAGCCAAGGCACTACTTAGGCAATTGCACCTAACTAGGCGGCCGCCAAGTTTCATTTGCTTTTTTAGTCTAGTGGGGGATATTACACAATGACTACACTATTCTGAAATTGGGTGGTCCCCCAAAATAATGCTCCAAAGAACAAAGTGAAATGAACTTTTATATCAACACAAAAAAAATTAGAGGCTAAAATCGTTTCTTCATTAAACAAGATACATCCACAGCAGTTAGAACAATCAGAGGACCATTGCTTTGTTAACCAAGCTCGTCATGAGCATGTGGCAATGCCACTCTATCAACTTCAAAGACACCATGCTCAGGAACCCACACAAGAACACGGTATGTGTTCCTATTATTTCTGTCATTACGACCCTCAGCCACAGAATGCAGAAAAGGATCGAGATGCAAGCCCCTCTGCGCGCATCTGTTTCTGGTGGGGGGACAAGAAAGACCGACGTCAGCAAGATGGGCATGACGTGATCGGATTGCAAGACATGGTGATTTAGAGACGAGTGCATCCGGGATGTGTTATTTATAGCATGGAGGAAATCAGTAGAGCACAGTAGCAACAGTATTGTGTATAGATACAAGTATGCATAAGAGGATCTAGTCTGAAATGACACGTGCTAAAGGACATCACCAAATTGGGCAACCGCCCAATATCGAGAAGGTTGTTGGTAGACCAGTACTCTAAAGTTGGGCGGGTGCCCATTTTCCCCCATGTAGTGGTCTTTTAATCTCAAGTTTAGACCCAATGCTCTCAAATCTGGGGACCGCCCAATTTGAGATCACAATGCAGCCACTAGAGAAAAGAGCAATGTCAAGCATACTGTGCATTGGAAGTTTAGTGGCATAATTGCAGTGGGTCAAATGGTTAAAAGGCTAAGACTGATGACTTTCCTAGGATCTACTACAACATGCATGCAATTACACTTTATCCTAGAAACTCATGCCATGGTAGTCACTTCTATATGAAACTACTTGAGTTAGAGCACGGTAACATGTGCCATATTCTACTCACAAAGGCAAAAACACTACACAAATAGCTTCAAGCACCTTGCAATGGATCAAAACACATAAAACTGAAGGATTTTTGTTCTACCCATGTGTTTTACACACCTTTGTTGTCGAGTGCGCTATGGGAAATTGTTTGGAGTTGTGTGAAGAACCCCCAAAAATTCCTTGGGCGGTATTTAAGTCAAATGAGCATGGCAATGTAGTGAGGGAAATTCAAATTCAAAATTAAAATCCCTCTCCCCCCCCTCCCCCCCAACCCAAAAGGGGAGTCACTTATAAGACCCTCCAAAAACCACATGCATGGGTGGGAGTGGTTCAAATTTAGGGCCCTCCCATTACTATACGTAAGGAAAACCTTGATGTCTGGATTTATTCATCACAGCCCACCAAGGTAAAAGACCAGTGACCTCGGTTGTCGGAACTCCTAATCGTTCCAGAGGGACCTGCTTCACACAGAATAGGCCTCCCACATTCAGACCGCAAATAAACTTCCCTGTAAGCTTGTAATAAGGCGAAATGCTCACGAAAGTTTTCTTCTTTCTGCCACTTGGCTTCTGTATGTGGTGCATTGTCATACTTGACCAAATACTGCATGTGTTGTCCTTTCCCTTTATGTTGAACAATTATTTCTGGAATACCCGCAAAATCAGTCTCCTCTAATTCCAGTTCCAATACTAGTTCTGCTTCTAAGGGCAATAGTTGTGGGTAAATTCCCTTGAACGGTGTTGAATACAACAACAGCAGTGCACTTTTCTTGAGCTTCCTTTATTGATGCACGAACTTTGTTTAAGACCTGTTCCATAACGTGGACCACCACCTTATTCGCTTCGCTTCCATCACACCTTCAGCTACTCTGATCACTGGTGTTGGTGGCAGCCGACCCTGATTAATTTGAAAAGGCGCCAACTTCGTTGCAGAATGCATTGCCATATTATAAACAAACTGCACCATAGATAGATGATTGCACTGCTACACAAGCATCACATAACACTGTTACACAAGCATCTTCACTACTACACAAGCACTTTGATACACAAGCATCTCCATTCGCATAAATGACTGTCAATTCACATTCGCATAAATGACTGTCAATTCACTTCTTCACTCCTTTTGCTGAGTGAAGTGCCTAGGTTATGCCATTGCACAATCTAGGGATTGGCTATTAGTAAGTTAACCAGCATCAAGACCTCTACGGAAGGCTATGCATATCCTTAATGGCTTCCACACCATCCAACAAGTGATCTCTTCTAGAGACCCATATAAGCTCTTCTTTTACAGCATATGAGTATAGTATAAAGGGTACAGCAACTCCTCTCAACCTGAAGGAGCTATTACTTCCTACTTCTTGAAAGTGTGATAATTCTTGATGCTCAATTTTTCCCACAGCACCATCAAACAATAACAAATCATGATCTTCATCATCACTACTTGTAATGTCTTCTATATCCAATTCCCTGGCAGAAGACTTGACTCGAACTTTAGATGTCTGCACCGGAGTTTAATCATGATCCTTTTTTTGTTGCCACTCCGAGATCGTGAATCATCACCACCTGTACGTGGCCACTTATCCTCATATGAGCAATCCCGGGCAAGATGCCCTAGACGTCCACAATTGTAACAAGTGAAGAATTTTCTTTTTCCGGAACGTGAAAAGACAGAACCCTGCTGTGATGGATTCAGATCAGCAACCTCTGTACCGGTAACCACCATCTTAGATGTGTCCCTTGAAGTATCGCTTGAACACTTACCACTTCGTTTGGAAACCTCTATATCCCGCTTCTAATTTGGCGTCACTTTTAATGGACAATGCTGCAGTCCTAGCATGCTGCAAAGTCTTAAGTCGCAATAACTTGATTTGAGAAGAGAACTCCCTATGCAAGGCTGTAATAAACCGAATATGCCTATCATGTGATGATATTCCTGGCAGAAGACTCTACAATTTATTGAACGACTCGTGAAGTCTTTCACTGTCTCATCCCGGCCTTGCCATAATGTCTACCATTGATCTTTCAAGGTGCCCTCATAGTCATCAGGCATGAACTTCCTTCTTAAGAGCTTCTCCATAGGTTCCCATGTTTTCACATCCCATGTTTTCACATTTCACGTCCCATGTTTTCCCATGTTTTCACAGGATAGCCTTATGCTTCCACCTCCTTCATGACACGCGACCATCACAACACCAATTCATGTTTTAACTGGAACTTCGCCCAATATAGCTTTTTCTGCTCTGAGTGCTTGTGTTCCTTGAAAAAGTCATTCATCTTCGTTAACCACAGTAGCAACGTGGGTTCCATCGCGCTCTCCTTTGAAGACATCCAAGACCTCCTTCGGATCGTACCTCTTTTCTTCTTTTTATAATTACTCTCAGAATCACTAGAACCGTCATCACCGTCAGGCGAAGCATCTTTTGGAGGAGTTGGTGGTGACGTTCGCTGGGACTCATCATTGTCCGAGGAGTTATCCTGATACAAACTCTTGCTTACTCCTAGCGCCTCCTAGCACACTACGCTCAAGCGTGTGTACTTGAGTGGTCAATTTTTGCAGCATCTGTACTAACACTGCGTTTAAATGATCAGATCCATCGACCTTGACCTTGTCAGTACCGTGGCTTTTCCGTGCATCCTTCATCAAGGATTCTCGACGTGGTACTCGTTCTCCTTGGTTGAATCCTGTGCAGCAAACTTAACTTTGTGCCGGCCTTTATTGCGAGAAGAACCAGCTTTGACCAGATTCATCAAGCAACACTTGTTCTTCTCCATCACCCTGCTCCATATCTTCAACACATTTTGTCATCGATGCGACGTACACAAAGTGACAAAGCTCTCAGTGAAAGCACTATTGTTACAAATAGCAAGTGGAATCTGGTTAAGTCCACACAGGAGTAGGACTCGCCACCCAACCTATGAAATAAGAACAAATGTGAGTTCCCCACCGAGCTACGAACTAGCTCAAAAGAAGGCAACTGCTTGGGGTGATCCTCGCACCAAGCTTGAGTGATCGCAGACCCAGATGCCCCCCATTGCACGCCCTTCTCCTCTATTAATACTACTAGCTCCCTTTTTCCCTTTCCTTCCAAGACCTTTCAGAAAGGATAAGGCTCCCTCCTTATATGGCTCTTCTACCCTTTATGGCTAATTATGGCTGCGCCCTAAAAGGCCTCACAAAGCAACTGCTACAAATTCTACCTCAGAATCGTAACATCAAGAATGTTGGGTGGCACATTCCTGCAAGGTAATACATTAGTAAAACCACGACATAATAGTTCAATCTAGCCTACGTCTTCCAAATGTTCTATGTTTCTACTTATTCTTGAGCCAAGCTCATGATTTGGTTCATACAGACCGGATCCAGTATAAACTGTTAGGGTTTAGTTATTGATGTAGAGCCAGGAATAAGAGAAGGGTATAGGGCATGGAACAGATTCTTGTACCAAAGCATGGAGCAGATTCTGACCAAACTTGGGAACCTAAAGTGAAATGTTTCAACATATAAATGGATAAAGGCAACCTTTCTATTTCCTGGAAAACCGCATGTATGTGCTAAAGCATGAAGCAGATATTCTGCTGCATTTTATAAGGTGCCACATTCTGTAACTTCCCCATCTGCTTTTCCTCTTCCCAATTATCGAGCATTTCCATTGTCCTCTTCTTACCATTGCTGCCCGCCCAGCAGGACATGCCTATTTGATCTAGCAGCTACAGGTTCCTTTACTACTTTATCTTTGTCTGCTCTATCACTTACGGCAGCCATACTCTTTCAGAACCTACTCTGGAGACTCGCTACAATAGTTGCAGACTTCCATGGCTGCTTTTTAGTCCACTTGGATTTCTTTGCGTACTCTCAGTTGCTTGTACGGGATTTAAATTAGCTCTCTCTTGCTAACCTTGCTGCAGAATCTGGAGGCGCTGATCTTGTTATGTCCAGTGAAAATTTTAATCCAAGAAGCTCTACCAATGCTACAGGCATAGGGCTTCTTCCAATGAGTTTTTTAAGATGGACATATTATGGCTGCCCCTTGATTGTGGACACTTCTGATGGTGGGACGTACCTGAAGCAGATTCTTGTACTAAGGCATGGAGCAGATTCTGAACTAAGGGTAGCAAGCAATGCATTTCTTTTTGGATACCAAGCTGGATACGACTCTAGGCTCAATGAGCAATCTAACAGCTGATTCATCCCATGAAAGACTGGTGGAGTTCTTTAAATAACATAGCAGAAAGCTTGAACCTCTGCAGTTTAAACATACTTGCAAAATGCAAAGGGAGTAGGATCATTCTTATTGCATATGAGGGATTTGGTTGGTAAGTTCATACCTCGAGTGAAGAAAACCACAGTTCTTTGTTGTTTGCACGAACTACAGAAGCAGTGTCCGTTGTCACGGCTAAGGGAACTTGAGACCGAGCTTCAATACAAATCCAGAAAGAGCTTCAAAATATAGTCGGGAAAAGGGGACCATTGCAGCAAGGATGAAACAGTGAAAGACATGAGGATAACTGAAACTTCGTGGCGGATCTTACCTTGTGTTTGCAGACGAAATGGCGTAAAGTTCTACCTTCCAAGAACACTGCAGAAGCAACAGATGACTTCCCAGGAACTTGAATCATGAAATACAACCATCAAAATTAGCTTTAGCAAGAGAGCATTCAGATTTTTTCTGTGTCCTACTCACCCCATGAGGATCCATATCCAGTGGCAGAATTCTGAGGTGTCAAAATGAGACAAAGCAAAAATCGTACACCGAAAATCATAGAGCAAGAGGTATGTTTTCATCAAAATTCTCTCATTCATCTAAATTTCCTCATTCAATCATGTCGACGAGTTCAAATTTTTGGCAGTGAATGCCGACAACTTGCATCCCATAGGGGAAACGCAAGCTGAAAGAAACGCCACGGTGTTACATGCGGCGTTCCAGGACATAGTTCCCAACTCTATCCCATTTTAAAAAAGAAGATACTAAAAATAAAACTCACCCAATATGACCAAAATCTTCCTTCTTCAAGAGGAGAATTTAATGTGATCAGGTTTGGCCTTTACTGCACCACTGAGAGGGGCATTTTTGGTTTTATGATCAGAAACCCCAGTCCGATCTAGATGGAGAAGTCAATGAGAAACCACGGTCCATAAAGCAAAAGAAAGTGTTCCTGTTGCTGCCCTAATTTCCAACAGAACAACATTTTTGTAGCCAATATCTAGACAAAGCAAAAATTCGTCAAAGGAACATGTATATAATTTACAATACATTACATTTAGTTATTTTCTCTGCAACTATCTGCAATGCCCCCCATACGATGGGGTGAAAAATAGTTTGGCAAAGCAGTGGATCTGTATCTATTGGTATGATTCATGTCATATCGCTCATATTTGAAAAACAAGGATAAGTCTTTTATAGCTCAAAGAACCTGAAAAATCTTGCCACCTTCTTCAAATGCTTGTGCTTACTTATAAAAAAACGAGCTCAATGATCTTCGTCGTAGCTTTTTCACATCGTATAAAGCTGTTCCACTATGAAAAAAGAATGGAAACACTAGTTACAGATGGAGAGAGGGATTCGGACAACCAGGAAGCTTCCATCAGTTATCGGATGCCTACAGTGGTTCCCAATATAAAAAGTGCAAGAGATAATTCAATGCTAGAAACTGCATATATGAATCCTCTGTCCAATGTAAAACCATATAAAGAGATGCCAGCACTGCAATGTTGTAGATAGGCCACTGCAAAGACAAACATATAATTAGTTCATGTCACAAGACATCTATTGCTGAGCATATATTTAAATTAACTTTTTGTAAACAAACCTAAACATCTAGATTTTATAGATCTGTGTAAGCCAATGACATAGCCAGCAGCACCTGTGTCTTATCAGATAATAATGGCATGTCAATTTAGTTATCATGCATTCAGCTTACCTAGTGCTTGCCGCTTCTGGAAGAAATAGGTGTCACTACTTTTATGCTTGTCATGGTCTACATGGTCTGCATGTTCACTTGGTCGGCACGTGAATGAGTTATCATCCTCATCAGAATCCCAGGTCAGTAGTAGTGTAGATGAACAATCCGTATCAGAGCTGCATGTCATGATTGCATGCCATTGACTAACTACTGAGACAACCCGTTGTGCCCTGTGAGTAATTTTTGCAGCTCCATGTAAGCAAATTAAGAACCCTGTAAGCTGAACACCTGCACAAACCTGCGTAGCAGTCTTTAATAAGTCACTATAAGAATGGTCATATCAGGAAAAATAAGAGAAAGATTCTCACCGCCAAGTTACCAGCTCTGAATAAGTTCACAGCTTCTGAACTTGAAGTAATCAAGAACAGGGAAGTGAACTGACTTAAAGTAATTATAATCAATGAGGCCACCATAAATGAATGGAAACGATGACTAATTGTAAGAAGCTGTTTGCGTATCCGCATGTGCTCAGATAGGATTTTTGCTACGTCTGGTTTTATTTGCAAAAAACTCTGTATACGCATTATTTGATGAGAGCACAGCAACCAAAATAGTACACACATAAATAAGAAGGTACTTGTTTTGTAAAGCCATGCCACCAATACAGTTGAGCACATGATTGTATTCTTAAGGATGTGATTCTCGAGACCAGGAATTTTAACAGTAGCATAGCGGAACCACCATACTTTGTGGATGCTTTCCAATAGAAAACAAGGAAGAAGAATAGTCGCAAGCATCCGGAATGCTCTCTGCAACATGAACATCACCAACTTTTATATAAAAATATTAACACGAACCTTACCTGTCATAAAAGAGCTCCAACAATCTAACTTAAAACAGTTACCAAACCTTAAATGCCCTACCAAGTAACAGTAATACATAGCAAACATTTAGGTCCTTCTGTCCCAGGATTTAATGTTTGCTACCTATGTAAATATCCATATGAAACTAACAGATTAACCTTCTTTAATCCCCAACCATAATTTGCATTTTTGCTTCTACTTTAATCCCCAACCATAATTTGCATTAGCTTAATCGTCTTTAATCCCCAACCGTAATTTGCATTTTTGCTTCTACGGTTAGTAGTTTCCTTCCTTTAGCATAACATTTAAACATTTAAAAAGCAATATCTCCATCCTATCTAATGCCAAGTGAATTCATTTCATTCCCTGCTCCACTCTATGCACTGATTAAGACTAATCGTTAGGTAAACAGCATTCAGAGGAATAAAGATAAGTAAATGAAATCCCTAAATAGTGAGAGTGACGTACATGAAGCTCCTTCTCATAGCCTAGTCTGACTTCAGTGGAATCTCTCGCAAAATTATCGACAAAAAGAAGATTCTCAAGACCATAAGTGCGCAGGATATACGATAGCAGAAGAAAAGACACAGTAGCAAGTGCAGATTCAGAAAACTGTACAATATGTTCAAAAGAGTTTGTATGCTGATCGCCACACTCTGAACACTCCACTAGAGAAGCACTGAATAATGGCACGAAGAAGGCAAACAAAAAGAATATAATCCAGGAAAATATGGTAGCTCTTCGAGACGACTGGTCCAGCCCCATCCAAAACATGCTTGACTGGAATTTCCGAATTTCTTTAGATGGATCAGAAGCTAGTGTATCCGCATGTAAGCCTCTGGGACTATCTGTAGATATTATTTGCGTCTTTGGCGCTGAAGAAATTTCCCCATTCAGTTGCCCTGCTTCTAAATCACCAAACCTTGATTCATTTTCTGGGCTTTGATATCCTGCTTCTTCTGATTCAGAAATTGAAGTATTTTCAAGCAGTGGACTTTCCAACATTCGATCATCCATGGACGTGAAGAAATTTTCTTTTAACCCAAGAAAGGGTAGAAGACTCTACCTAAACCTCCGCTAAGTGGATACTGCATAAAGGATTGAAGCTTGCACCAGATATTATCATACCAACTCTATCATACTAACTCTGTACTCGATCATTTCATTATTATATTCATTCATAGAGTTATTATATTCATTCATATCGTCTCTAAATTTCGTCATTTGCGTGCAAAATCTGCTTCGTAACTACAATACACCAAGAATCAAAGGGTAAGAATGCATACAAAGATGGAGTCTGGACTTAACCGCAAAGATAAAGACATACCCACAAATTAAGCATTTCCTTTCTTCGGCGTACCCACAAATTAAGCATTTTTTTTCCTTCGACAATGTTCTTTCTCAATATGATTTCTCATTCAAACATAGAATCAACCCAGCAACCAGCAACCAGCAACCAAATGCGGCAAGATCAGGCTCATTGTATGCAGAGACAAAGGGCGATTAAATCCCAGAAAGGGCATCCAAACAGCATAATTCGGCATGCCGAACTGAATCGCTCAAAGCAGGTAGGAGTGGCCCAAGAACGAAAGCAACATGTTGGATAATAGTAAAACGCTTTAATTTAGTTTAGTAAATAAATACACGTTTTGGCCTTAAATGCTGCCACGAATTAAAAAGGTCATTTTCCGGATCATATGCTGCCAACAAACCTCCGAATGAATAGGCTTTTCTTTTTGGACCATATATGTTCTTTTCTTATTTGAGACTTAAGCTTTCCCTAGTACTTGGATGACTGTTCCTTCTCCAAACATAGTTTTTTTATGCCTCTTGTTTTATACATTTAGGCTAATTGGTTTCCAAGATTAAAAGGAAAAACGAAAACGAAAAAGGAAAAACGAAAAAAGAAAAAGGAAAAAGGAAAAGGGAAAAGGAAAAGGTAGCCTCAAACATGGGATTCAATCTCATGACTTCACAACGTGCTGACACTGTTCCTCGTCGTCTCACACTCAACCAAAAGCTACTTGCTCCAAAAGCTAAGATGCATGAGGCGCCTACTTTTGAAAAATTGGAAGAGGCGAGGACTGCGATTTTCTATGACGAAAAAAGGTAAACTTTGAACATGATGCTTTGGCAGAAATATGCCACTAAGATTACAATGACAAATGCCATTAGCCTTTATTTCTAAAGATTAAACTCTTCCAGTCTTATCTTAAATTTCTAACAGGTTAGAGCTTCATATGTCTTTGAGCGTTTGTTCCAAATGACTGAACCTGCAATAAAATCATGTTCCCCTTGCTCATCGACCCATGTAGATGGATGCTATGTGCTTATCTCTGCATCTCCAAAAGGCCTATTGTTCATATGGCTCGGCCTATGCAAACTTGCTTACCTTTCTTGCAGCCAGTGTAGTAGCTAAAGTTCATTAAAAATTAGGGAAAAACTGTGAAATACCCTTATCTTTTACTAAAACTGTCCAAACACCCCTCGTTTTAGGAGTATTTTTATGGAAATGACTACAACTTTTTTGCGATGATTCAAACAAAAATTTGTTCTTCGGATGCATTTTAGAGGAAGATAAGATCTTTCCATCAAAGTTAAGATCACTGGAATCGGAGTTCGAAATTTTAAGTTATGGTCTTCTAAATCCCTCCTAAATTCTTACAAATTTTGTGTGTGTTAAAAATCACATAACTTATGATTTGGGGCTCTGATTACGGTGATCTTAGGTTTGATTAAAGGGAAAATTTTAAAAATGCCCTTGTATTTTTGCATATTTATCAAAATGCCCTTATATTTTCGTTATTTGTCAAAATGCCCTTAATTCATGAGATGATACCTCCAAAGCACCCCGCCATCAAATCCTCTATAATCTCCTATTTTTGACAGATCCGGCAAATTCCTCATCCACAAAAGAAGAGAAAATAGAGTAAAGCTTCACTAAAAGCACTCCTTTGAAGCAAGAAGCTGTGGAAAAACCCCATCTGAGTCGGGCAGCTGCTAATTTTCGGGATGCCGGATTTGTTTTGTGATGTTGCAGATGTCGAACAGGAGCGTTGGAGATGCAAATTGCTTTAGTATTCCGGTTTGAAGATCTGAAGATTTTTCAAGGGCAAAGTAGATTGGGATTTTCCGGTTACTGCTCTGCATCAGGTGTTGTTGTTGGACGACCCACTAGGCGATTCTTAGATCCTTTTGGATTTGATACCAGGGGGATTGAGGCAAAAAATCCTACTGAGCAATACAAATCTGGCATGTTCTTGCCGAACTAACCTTAATCTAACCCCAACCGTAGCACAATCGAACCCAATACCTTGCCTCTGAGATTTTTCGAGCTCAAACCTGTGAGATTTTTTGGCCGAATCTGTGGAAATAGTGACCAAATGGGCTTGAATCAAGATGGATTATCCTTTGGCTGCAGCCCGTTTAGCATGATAAAGAGGCTATGACCAATACCTTATGCACAATCATTGTTCTAGATCCTATAAAGATGAAATGTGGAGATCTAGCGGAAGAGTGGAGGAACACAGATTGATCCAGCTACGGGACATGCAGAAGAGTATAAAAATAGGGGCATTTTTATAAATACACAAAATACAGGGGCATTTTGACAAATATGGAAAAATATAGGGGCATTTTTAAAATTTTCCTCTAGGACTTTCCAACATTTGATCATCCATGGACGCAAAGGAATTTTCTTTTAACCCAAGAAAGGGTAGAGGACTCCACCTAAACCTCCGCTAAAATGCAAGTGTATATTGCATAAAGAATTGAAGCTTGCACCAGATATTATCATACCAACTCTATCATACTAACTCTGTACTCGATCATTTCATTATTATATTC
>JAANSK020314930.1:0-19072 GCA_011763485.2 Isoetes engelmannii
AACTGAAACCAAGTTTTTTATCAAACTTGGTACACACAAAACATTTTCAACATTAACTACATTTCCATCTAAGTCTAGCAGCTGCAACATCCCACATCCTTGAATTTCTTGTAATTCTCCATTTTCGACTTGTACATGCCTTGCATAAGCCGAGTTTTGATATTTAAGCATACTTGGAGGGATCACTACTGATCTCTCAGCTCCACTATCAACTACAACCACATAATTTTTGTTAGCTCTTGCATCAGGAATATTCAATGAGCAAACACAATTTACCTCTTCGTCATCATCTTCTCCTTCCTTGTCATTTACTTCAGATTTTTCCTGAGTTATATGGACACCTGCTGCTCCTCCTCTTTTGCTCTGAACATTTCCTCTTCCTCTAGTATCATAGCCCCTGCCTCATCCCCTACCAGAAGTATTTTTAGGGCTAGAACATTTGGCTGCAATGTGGCCTTTTCCTTGACAGTTATAACATGTAATATCTTTATTAAGTTTTGGACAGTTAGGCTTGATATGCCCTGGCTCATTGCAATGATAGCATACTGTTTTCTCACTTCCACCAATTGCAGTTTTTTTCTTTCTCCCTGCATAGAGTATTTCTGCAGTGCCTTGCTCTTCTCTCATAATTCGAGACTGCTCAACTTCAGTCCTGAGCATAAGCTCCGCATCCTCACGGTTTTTAGCAACATTTCTTATTAGTAAAGATAGCTGAGGATTACTACTAACTGCTCTAGCTATGGTTAAGACCAACACATGGTCATTTAAAACCACCCCTGCTCCATCTAAGTCAGCAACCAAGTTATTAAACTTGTTGAAGAAATCTGTTATACTCTCTTCTTCATTGTATTTAAGATTTCTTAACTCCTTTTCTAACACATCAATCTGAGATGAACTATTATTTTCATAATGATCAATCATAAACTTCCACATCTGTTTACGTGTCTTACCTCTTAACTTGAGTAGAATGGTTGGCCCAACTTTGCTTGTTATTATTCCTCTTGCTTCCTTCAGTTTTGTGGCAAGTACAATTGCTGACATGCCACTGTCTCCACCTGCAGCAGTACCACCACTACCTCCACTTGCAGCAGTCCCTTTCTTAACTGTTGAAGACAAAGCTTCATCACCTCCTGCAGAGCTACTAGTAGCAGTCACACCTGCATCAGTAACCACTACCTCAACATGATCAAGGTCAACTAATTCCCATAAATCTTCAACATCCAAAATGTGCCTGATTTGGTCTTTCCACACTTGGAATCCTGAATCTCCATTATAAACCTCCACTGCACTCAGCAAACATGCACCAAACCTCGTGGCCATATTGGCTCTGATACCAAATGAAGAAATTAAAACAAGTCAAGTGATAGTTTGATGAAAACTTGAGCTTATCTTTCAAATTCCTTACTTCAAAAACTTATCACAAAATGCAATTGTGTTATCCTTATACAACCACGTAAAACCTGAATTCAAACTTCAACCTGAATTATTATTATTCAAGGTACTGTAGCAATGGGATTGCTACAAACACTGTAGCATGAAAAGTCCTCGAAAGCCCAAGCCCTAATCTCGGGATTAGGCTTCAATCAGCAGACGATGAGAGCAATGCAACCTCCGATCATATACAGATTGAATTTTCTCTTCTTATCTACAGATCCGATCGGTTTGGCGTCGTTCTAGCATGAGGATACTGTTACTAAGTTTTGAATAATTTCTGGCTCCACAATATACTGTACACACGTCACATTTAAATAGTAACAGTTAAAAATGCAATGGTTTCGAAACCTTAGGTTTAAGCCATGCAACTATGTAGCCTCCCCCTTGTGAATCTTTTCAATAACTTAACTAACTGTGCTCATATGAACATTCGACCCTATGCAATTCCTGAGCACTGTTGAAACCTCGCCTATAAGCATACCACAGTCAAATTTTCCTGTACTATCTGTACCTTCAACCATTTTGCACTGCCTGTGCTTTGTAAACTGTGTGGTGATAAATTTCTAACAGGTTCTCCATTCGCAAGTCTTGCAGAGTCTGCAAAACCTGTTGAATTTTAACCTAAAATTGTTGTTTTTGCCGCTCGAAAGATTCATGCAATTGAGACATGTCAGTGGCAAGTGGGAATGTTGGTTTATCTAGTTGCAGCTGTAAATTGTCACACTTTAATTCCAACAGCAAGTTTGCTTCTTGTTTAGATACGAACTCAACTTCTAACTTTTGAATTTATTGCTGCAATTGTTCTACTTGTGCTTGAGTGGTATCAATAATGCTATCCTTGGACTCCATGAACTCTTTGAGAAAATCCTCTTGTCATTGAAAGAATTCTTTCATTTTGGTTGGAATATCTGTAAAGTCTTTGGTTTCTCGGGTAACTGGTTCAACATACATAACCATAGGATCATCATGCTCATGAGGGACTCCTTGAGCCGGAACTCCTAGAGGCAAAGCATTGGAGGGTGCCTGATGAGATATAATATAGTTAAGGATTAATTGTAGCTGCACAACAAATGGTAACTGCTGCGTATAGTAATCTTTAACATGGTTTAGTTGAATTATTAGTTGCCGCATAAAAATAGTAGCCCATGGCATAAGTATACCCTTTGTAGATGGAATAACTCTAGTGAGCCATTGTTTAGATAACGTATGAGTGTTGTATGCCATCATCTTTTTCTTCAAATGCAGAAAGATGGCATAATATGGAGCCTTTGCAGACTTGATGCTGTATTGATTAGCTACCTTATATATGTCATACTCTTCAAGGTCAAAATATTGATAATAAGGAAAAGTATATGCACTAGGAAGTTGTAGCGCATGTTGCACTAGAGTGGTAGTGATAGAGAATGGTCCATTATGGAATGTGGTAGCTGAACATGTATCTAGATTGTAAGTAAGTATGAAATGATAAAAATAGTGTTTGGATTTGGTGAAGCAAACTCTAGCTTCACAAAGTCAAGGAATCGTGCTCATTCAAGAAAATGAAGAGCTTCATCATTTAAATGTGGCAGCTTATGGAAATGAAGACATGGCAAAGACTAATAATAAAGTGGTGTTGTAAACATGTGAGTCCTGATGGGAGCCTTGGCCTTCATCTTGAATTGGACCTTCTTAATTATAGATGCTTTGGTAGTAGGCACTTTGGAAACTTGGGCTTCTTGCTTGAGTGCAAAACCCTTTGGGTTTACTATTTTAGGTGTAGCACAATATTGATGCCACCATTGTCATTGCTCTAAGTGATATCTAGTTCATTTTTGTTCATGTAGGAGGCATCCATGATCTGACTTCCTTTGTCTGATTTTCGTCTCCCTAAATCCACAATAAAAACAATTTTGTTGGGTGGCCAATAACCAATTTGACACATAGCATTCATAAACTGTAAGTTTGAAAGTACATGCATAGATGGATATGCCCGCCAATGTTTACATGCAGGTCCTGGTAATGGTAGAAGCAATAAATGCAATTCAGCCCGTTGAGATTTGGTTGTCTCAAGTTTGAACATAAAACTCCTTCTTGATACTCTTCCTACACCCAAAGTTAAAGAGTGAAGTAAGGTATTTCAAGAGTTATCTGTATTCAGTCGATGCCTTTTAGTGGGCTTAACCATATTAGCAGATAATGTGGCCCGCTCATGATATGGTTTTATTCTAGATCCATTGATCAATGATGGCCATAAGTGTCCATCCAAATCTTTCAACTGCACAGATCCATTAGTGTTGAACTCTTCGATGATAAATGGACATGACCAACGTATTTTCAACTTTCCAGGATGTTTGAAAAACCTTGAATCATAAAGTAAAACTTTATCACCATTTTTGAAATTATGACGATGGAATTTATGATCAAACGAAGTGTTTTGGCGATCCTTAGCCACTTGTTGAGCCCAAATAACTTGTTGCCTAGTCTTATCCAATTGTTCTAGTTCGTGAAGCCTATGCTCTAAGGATTGTACATCCCCTGGCCTCTCTTTGATAGCATTACGAAGACTAGGTATGACAAATTCAGCTGGTAAAACTGCCTCTACACCATAAGAAAGTTGAAACGGTGTTTGTCCACTTGCAAACTTGAAAGTGGTATGATAGGCCCACAATATGGTAGGCAAGTTGGCTTTCCAGTCAATACGAGTGGAATCACAACTTTACGCATGATATTGATAAGAATTTCTTTGGTTGATTCTACCTGACCATTGGCACAGGAATAATATAGAGTAAACTTCCTATGCATGATGAGAAAGTCTGTTATAAGTATTTCCACAGTCTCATTGATAAAGTGCATGCCATCGTCTAATACAAGTTCGATTGGGCATCCAAATCTAATATTGACTTGTTGGTATAGTACTTTGGCCACACTCTTAACCGTGTTGTCTTTTAATGCCCTGGCCTCTGCCCATTTGGTATGAGAGTCAATTAGAATCAATATGTACTGGGCTCTAGTATATACGACATAGGGCCAACAAAATCCATGCCCCATTCTTCGAATGGGCCCAAAGGTAAAATTGGATGTAATGGCATGTAATTACGTAGTCCTGGTTTTTTTACTCTTTGGCATATGTCACAAGTTTTGGCCCATGTAAAGGAATCTTTGAAAAGAGTGCGCCACCGAAACCCACCCACTTTGGAGTATCTTATTTGATGTGACTTCGCCAGAAAAATGCCCTCCTCCAATGCCATCATGGGCTTTTCTCAATAAGTCATTAATCTCATGGGGCAAAATGCAATGACGTAATACATGGTCCTTACCTTTCTCATATAATTGTCCAGAAATTAAACAAAATGGAGAAGCTCTCTTTACAAAATCTCTCGTGTGGAAGATGTCCATCCTTTAGGACAATCTCCTGTAACTAGATATTTCGCAATTCCTGCATACCAAGGTGGTATTTCATTTACTCTAAATAGATTAGCATTAGGGAGTTCGTCATTTAAGCCCATTGGCGGTTCACCATTGAGAATTCGTGATAAATGATCAGGTACTGTGTGAGAAGTGCCTGGTTTGAGGACAATCTTAAAATTATACTCCTCTAATATCAGCAACCAATGGTATATACGTCCAGTCACACCTGGTTTGTTGATTAGATATAATAATGCTTGGTGATCCACATAAAATACAAAGAAATTTCCCAGGAGGTAGTGCCCAAAATGTTGGGCTGCATATACCATGGCAAGTCCCTCCCGTTCTGTGGTAGATTAATTTTGTTCAGCTTTACTAAATTGCTTGCTAGCATAATAGATTGGCTGATCTTTGTTACAATCTTTTTGTTGAGTCAGTGCAACTCCAATTGCAGTTTTTGACGCGTCAATATGTACATGGAATGGCCTGTCCCATTGTGGTGTGATAAGAATAGGTGCTTTTGCTAATATTTCCTTTAAATGGACAAAAGAACTGATCACATCACAATGGGACAAACCATTCCATGTACATATTGACGCGTCAAAAACTGCAATTCGAGCTATACTAACTCCACAAAAAGATTATAACAGAGATCAGCCAATCTATTATGCTAGCAAGCAGCTTAGTAAAGTTGAACAAAATTACTCTACCACAGAACGGGAGGGACATGCCATGGTATATGCAGTTCAAAAGTTTGGGCACTACCTCCTGGGAAATTTCTTTGTATTTTACGTGGATCACAAACATTATTATATCTAATCAACAAACCATGTGCGACTGGACGTATACACCATTGGTTGCTGATATTACAGGAGTATAATTTTAAGATTGTCCTCAAACCAGGCACTTCTCACATAGTACCTGATCATTTATCATGAATTCCCAATGTTGAACCAATGCGCATAAATGACGAACTCCTTGATGCTAATCTATTTAGAGTAAATGAAATATCACCTTGGTACGCAGGAATTGCAAAATATTTAGTTACAGGAGATTGTCCTAAAGGAATGGACATCTTCCAAAGGAGAGATTTTGTGAAGAGAGCTTCACCATTTTGTTTAATTTCTGGACAATTATATGAGAAAGGTAAGGACCATGTATTACGTCGTCGCGTTTTGCCCTATGAGATTAATGGCTTTTTGAGAAAAGCCCATGAAGGCATTGGAGGAGGGCATTTTTCTGGTGAAGTCACATCAAAGAAGATACTCCAAGTGGGTTTTGGTGGCCCACTCTTTTCAGAGATTCCTTTGCATGGGCCAAAACTTGTGACATCTGCCAAAGAGTCGGAAAACCAAGACTGCGTAATTACATGCCATTACATCCAATTTACTTTTGGGCCCATTCGAAAAATGGGGTATGAATTTCATTGGCCCTATAACACCTCTTTTTGTATATACTAGAGCCCAGTACATATTGATATAAACTGACTATCATACCAAATGGGCATTGACAAAGGGCATTGAAAGAGAACATGGCTAAGAGTGTGACCAGAGTATTATACCAGCAAGTCATTACTAGATTTAGGATGCCCAATTGAACCTGTATCAGACCGTGGCATGCACTTTATCAATGAGACTGTGGAAATACTTACAACTGACTTTCTCATCATGCATAGAAAGTCTACTCTATATTATCTCCGTGCCAACGGTAAGCCAGAATCAACCAATAAAATTCTTATCAATATCATGCGTAAAGTTTGTGATCCCACTCGTATTGACTGAAACACCAAATTGTCTGCCATATTGTGGGCCTATCATACCACTTTCAAGTTTGCAACTGGACAAACACCATTTCAAATTTCTTATGGTGTAGAGGCAGTTTTACCAGCTGAATTTGTCATACCTAGTCTTCGTATTGCTATCAAAGAGAGGCTAGGGGATGTACAATCCTTAGAGCATAGGCTTCTCAAACTAGAACAATGGGATGAGACTAGGCAACAAGCTGTTTGGACTCAACAAGTGGCTAAGGATCACCAAAAAGCTTGGTTTGATCATAAATTTCGTCGTCATAATTTCAAAATTGGTGATAAAGATTTACTTTATGATTCAAGGTTTTTCAAACATCCTGGAAAGTTGAAAATACGCTGGTTAGGTCCATTTATCATTGAAGAGTTCAACACTAATGGATCTGTGCAGTTGAAAGATTTGGATGGACACTTATGGCCATCATTGATCAATGGATCTAGAATAAAACCATATCATGAGCGGACCACATTATCTGTTAATATGCTTCAGCCCACTAAAAGACATCGGCTGAATACTCTAACTCTTGAAAGACCTTACTTCACTCTTTAACTTTGGGAGTAGGAAAAGTACATGTCAAGAAGGAGTTTTATGTTCAAACTTGAGATAACCAAATCTCAACGGGCTGAGTTGCATTTATTGCTTTTACCATTACCAGGACCTGCATGTAAACATTGGTGGGCGGATCCATCTATGCATGTACTTTCAAACTTACAGTTCATGAATGCTATGTATCAGGTTGGTTATTGGCCACCCAACAAAATTGTTTTTATTGTGGGTTTAAGGATGCGAAAATCTGAAAAAGGAAGTGAGATCATGGGGATGCCTCCTACATGAACAAAAATGAGTTAGATATCACTTAGAATAATGACGATGGTGACATCAATATTGTGCTACACCTAAAATAGTAAACCCAATGGGTTTTGCACTCAAGTAGGAAGCCCCAGTTTCTAAAGTGCCTACTACCAAAGCATCTACAATTAAGAAGGTCCAATTCATGAAGGCCAAGGCTCCTATGAGGACTCACATGTTTACAACACCACTCTATTATCCGTCTTTGCCATGTCTTCATTTCCATAAGCTGCCATTTAAATGATGAAGCCCTTCAGTTGCTTGAACGAGCGCAATTTACGATTGCTTGACTTTGTGAAGCTAGGTTTTGCTTAACCAAATCCAAACATTATATATCATTTCATAAATATTTACAATCTTGATACATGTTCAGCTACCACATTCCAAGCTGGACCATTCTATATCACTACCACTCTGGTGCAACATGCTCTATAACTTCCTGATGCATCTAGTTTTCCTTATTATCAAGATTTTGATCTTGAAAAGTATGGCATATATAAGGTAGCTAATCAATACAGCATCAAGGCCACAAAGGCTCCATATTATGCCATCTTTTTGCATTTGAAGAAAAAGATGATGGCATACAACACTCATACGTTCTCTAAACAATGGCTCACTAGAGTTATTCTATCTACAAAGGGTATACTTATGCCATGGGCTACTATTTTTACGCGGCAACTAATATTTTAACTAACCATGTTAAAGATTACTTTATGCAGCAGTTACCATTTGCTACACAGTTACAGCTAATCCTTAATTATGTTATGTCTCATCAGGCACCCTTCAATGCTTTGCCTCTAGGAGTTCCGGCTCAAGAAGTCCCTCCTAAGCATGATGATCCTATGGTTATGCACGCTGACCCAGTTACCCGAGAAACCAAAGACTTCAAAGATATTCCAACCAAAATGAAAGATTTCTTTCAACGACAAGAGGATTTTCTCAAAGAGCTCATGGAGTCCAAGGATAGCATTATTGCTACCACTCAAGCACAAGTAGAACAATTGCAGCAATAAATTCAAAAGTTAGAATTTGAGTTAGTATCTAAACAAGAAGCAAACTTGCAGTTGGAATTAAAGTGCGACAATTACAGTGGCAACTAGATAAACCAACATTCCCACTTGCCACTGACATGTCTCAATTGCATGAATCTTTCACGCGGCAAAAACAACAATTTCAAGTTAAAACTCAACAGGTTTTGCAGACTCTGCAAGACTTGCGAGTCATGAGCTGCAGCAACAAGTTATGGATATCCAGACCTACCTTACTCAAGTTCCTCAGGATATCAATTTACCAAGACCTCACAACTTGGAGCTAAATTATCAGTATGAATTGATGCTTCTGAAGCTTAAACTGTTATCTTTTGGTGTCAATCCTCAAAAAGTTATTTCAGATTCCAAGTTTATGATCTTCTGGTTCAAACTTTCATTCTATGATCAAAGATTATTTGTTACTGCAGTTTGTCATAACCATCTTTTGCTATAACATTCAGAATTGTGTCAAGCTTGGGTGATTGATGTACATGGATACATCTTAATATAATGCTGAAGTCCGTGTTCAAATTTGGGAATCCAATCAGAACTATGATGAGACATGGCACAACCCATAACACCATATAGGTTTCTTCCTAATATTGTGCTTTTACCTTTCTTGCCTGACCAGGATCATGAGTTGGCTGAAGCCAATTTTAAACATCATTATCAGCAGGCACGAACGATTCTATATCAAGCTATGAAGATCAGCTACGATGATTCTAAATATGATTATCATATTTGGATTCGTTCCACGTCACAAGTTATTTGCAATTATGAACAATACTTCCAGAAATTGGAGTACCTACCCATACTTTTATCTCATATCACTTGGTCTCCAGTTACAAATGCTGAATGGCAAGCGATTAAATAGGCTTTTCCTGACAAAACCATGTGGACTCAAATTGAAACATTTTGCTCACACCAACAAAAAGCTGCACTTTCCGATGATCTCTTCCATCTTCCCATTTATGTGCCAAAAACCGGGCAGCCCAGTCGAACCTTCTCAACGCACCTCAATATATGCAAAATGATTGCAACTTTGATCCAAGGTTCCAACGACGTTACACATGGAAGGATGTTGATCAACACCGACTAGATAACTGGGCACTAATTCCAGGTGATTCATGGGGAAAACCAGCAGAGATTTGGTAAAACTTAGAACAATTGAGCAAGCTCAAAATAGCCCGGATCCCTTGATTTATCAACAGGTTAAGTATTGCAAATTTTTGCAATTGCTTACGAAACCCCAGAAGCACTCGAAAGAATTACTGATCAATATTAATCCAAATATTTCCTGCAAATGTACTATGATGGATACTGCTATTTTCCTCAAGGTTAACCATTTGCCAATAGCATGTCTCAAGCTTTTTGAAGAAATGACTCAACTTAATTTCCTTATTGATGCTTCAGCTTATTACTATGATACAGATGTAGCTCAGCTGCCAAAGTATGTGGTTTCCAATTGTAGGGTGTGCAACTACCTTTTGGATCTGTGTGACCACCATCTTTGTATATACGAGTAAAATACTTGTATCGTCATTACACGAAGAAGAAGATAGGAACCTAGGCTTTTGAACTAGGGGCATGGAGTTTGAAAAAGTATGTTCCTCTAGAAGGCTCAAGAACAAGGTACATGCTTCAATGGAATGACAATTTAAATGGAGACTAATTGAAGTTTGGAAGACATGTTGTTGCAATCTTGTTATCTATAGGCAACATGGTTATTTGGTTATGCATATGTGTGTCATTCTTTATAGTTGATGCCATCACAGTTTATATGGAATTATAGAACTAAAAGATGAATTAGAATGTCTTGGTTCATTAGGATATTGCAAATTCAGTTTATCCACCTTTTATGTCGAGCTTGATTGCGCCACGAGGAGTGAACATGTGATTAATTACTATCAAAATGTCTTGATTCATAGTGATATGGGAATAGGCTATTGACAAATTCAGTTTACCCCATCTTTTATGAGAAGCTTGATTACACCAATGAGGAGTGATAATGTGATTATTTATTGTTGTTTAAACTAATTGAGTATGTGGACTTGCTAAGCAAGCAAGCAATTCAAATTTTCCAAGAAATATAATATACTGAACTTATGACTACTGAAGTTGCTTTAGTAGCATGTTATTTGTATGTCCAATGAGTTCATAATAATGAACATGATCTTGTTGGCCGAATTGGACAACTAGAACTAGCAAATATATTAGTTTGAGACATGCCCCATGTTGCAAGCTATAGAGTCTACTTTAGTTCACGTAGAATAAATGGGCAAGAAGCTACATAGCAACTTTACGAGTGGGACCTTGAGCACAATTTTTGCAATGAAGTGCCCATTTTGCTAAATTATTTCTAGTCACATGCAGTCATAGAGTTGAAGGCCTCTCGGCGTTTATGTTCTCAAGAGTTCCTGGATTGTTCGTCTTGCTGATTTAAGTATTGTGGTGCAATTTGAGAGGAGTGCTTTCACTTTATCCTGGATTGTTCGTCTTGCTGATTTAAGTATTGTGGTGCACTTTCAAAAGAGTGCTCGTCACTTTATTATGGATGGTTGCATGCCACAACATAACATACAAGATGTCTCTAGCTAATGGCAGAATTGTTTTTGAAGAGCAAGCGAGCATTTAAGATTCTCAATTATGCATTGTATGTAAAGTAGCATTACTGAGCTCTAGCATTTAAGATTCTCAATTATGCATTGTATGTAAAGTAGTATTACTGGGCTCTAGCATATGAGCAGTAGCAATAATTATTATACATCAGCATTCACAGAGGATGCTTTCATTATACTACGGATCTAGTCATCCTTTAGTGTGCATTTTAGGAGGGAACCCCTGCACCAGAATGCACCGGTAGGGAATCCCTGCACCGGAATGCACCCTAAACGGTGGTTCTTAGAACCTAAAGCTTTGGTTATGCTGGGTAAAAACTCAGAAATGCATGTAAAACCGTAGAAATTGCAAGTAAAGAGAGAATGTCCACTAGCACAACTGGTCATAGAGAAACTTGTTCGACATGGCATTGTATGATTCGCTGTGGGAGGCAGAATTGTTTAAACCAAGCTTTTATAGGAGTTAATTAGGTTGGACTTCAAGTAAATATACAATTTAGGATATAATGGCAATTACATATTTTAACATTAAATTGCCCAAAATTAATAAATGCCACTTACTCAAATGTAAGATGGAATCCAGGTAAGGCCCTATAATTTGCTTAATTTGATACCGGGTGGAGGACCATACCCCCCAGATTGAAGCTCTTTGATTTCAGACTTGAACATTTCGAGCTGCACGAACGAGAAAGGTTAGGAAACTGGACAAAAAGGCCTGAAAGAGACGAACTTCCAAATTTATACCACGTCCAATCTCCAGTACCTTAAGTGCTTTATAAATTAACCGGTCATACTTCTTCAGAGCCAGAGCAGTGGCTGGAAAAAAATAGCATATATACCACATCAAGAAAGATTCATGACCATTCCTTAAAAATATCATTCAATCCCCCATTCTCAGTTGCATTCACCTTTCTTATGTGCAGCTTCTTGTGTCAAAAGTGCATTAGGAAATGAGGCCTCGATAAATCCTGCTTCTTCTGCAGTCTTACCTGTAAACCTGTGTCTGCAAAGACAAAATTTGAAGATGCTATTATTATAAGCCTATCTAAGTCAACCCAGATCCCTATAGCATTAATGGGCTACCCAGAAAGCACTGCCTTATGGTAAGCACTGACTGGCATTTTACACCTAACCACAGCATTCATTCCTGGTGTTAAATGCATCTTGTTGTCAATCTGTAACAGAATTGGTAAATGTATCAACATAAAGTTCCATGCATAGACTAAACGACATCATACATTAATTTGCATAGACACAGTAGAAGAAAAAGTCCTTCTAACCTCATTCATGAATATGAACCCTTTGTCATTGCGCATAAGACGATAGTCATGAGCTAGTGCAAACATGCACCCTCCTGCAGTTGCATGCCCACTGTAGAAAGATTGTATCCCAGTTTACTGACTTCCCAAATGCAGGCACCATTTATTTTGCAAATTCTATAATGAGTTCGAGACAAACCATATTGCTGCAACTGTGGGGATCGGAAAGCAAAGCATCCTCTCAAGAAGAGTGTGAAAGTGACCACAAAGCAACTGCAAGCAAGCCCGTTATTATTCTACAATTTTCTAATACAACTTTATAGTAAAACCGTGTAGCAACTGCAAAATAAGCTGTATTGCTATCCTACTGTTTTCTCCGTTAACTTCATAAGCAACTATGAATCATACTCACTTCGAGATTGCCAGACTTCATTGCAGCGAACTTTAGATCAAGACCATTTGAGAAAAACCTTCCCTGCAATCTTAAAACCATTCATGTGTTACTATGCCGAATTCATCATTTTCCTTAACAAATCTGCCATAAGTGTTCTTGATCGTGGTCTATTTTAGTAGTCCGTTCTTTCAAAACCATACCTCATTTGTTATTATTAAAGCTGCCGCACCTGCATCACTTTCCACCTGCAAATTGTGGTACTTTATCAGCCCATTCAACGTCACCAAAATCATACACAGGCATAGGATAGCAATGAAAGAGCATATAGTACAAGGAAACATTTGAGACAGCTTCTAATCATTGTCTCAATGGCTTGAGGGGAATTCATATTTTAGAGATTTATAATGTAAATAAAGGATATGTGGGTATCAGCCTGTTAGCTTCTGTAGATGACGAATTGAGTACTTCCCAAAATTCTCCAACATATAGATGGCATCCATGTCAACCACAAATATTTATTCCAAATTCAGGGAAGAATACACAATACCTGATCAAGAGCTGCATGGATTGAAGAAATAGTCTCTGGACAAAACCTGTTCCCATGCAGCATATAGTAGACTGGTATTAAAGGCGAGATAGACAGTGCATTCATCAATTAAGAGCTCCTATTAACATAGAAAGTGTTCATTTTTCATGAATGCCTCAATACATTAAGTGCTTATTAATGCATTCGCTAAGGTCATCTTCAGATGCTTCTACATTATCTGCTCCCCCACCAAAGACCAGAGTGGCAATATCTAAAATCCCTTAAGAACTATGCCCAGCACAACTGAGTCACAAATACATGCAACCACATAAAAGTGATTACGACCAGCAGCAACCATCCGTACTCGATGCAGACACAATATGACAAATGATATTGATGTCTATGGAGGACCCATAGGGCAGGGCCATGAGATCATATTACAGGCAAGCTTTAAAATCAGCCCGGAGTATAATCTAAGGAGAATGAAAAAGAATAATCTTTCCTGTAGTATTCATTAAACCAGGGATAGCCTTCATTAGGTTATGTCCACTTCCAGAAGATCTGAGCATCACTTCTTCTGAGCTGTTTTTATTGAACCGAAGTACGAAAAAATCTTCTGATTTATCTGATTGAACTTTCTGGTGGTATTCCTTTTCCCTGTTAGACTCTTTGCCATCGGTTTGCTCACGTGGCCATTTCATAATGTTTTGGTCAGCAATAACAAAGGAACTTGCACTTTTTCCTGAATCCTCCATTGGCTACTTGTTTTAGTAATTCTTAAGCAAGCAGATTTGGCATGGCAGCTATCTGAAACGGCAATAGCATTTCCTTCTCATTTTGTAGTAAACTGCATATCAGTTACTTGAATTCGACCTCACAGATTATACAACCTTCAAAATCTCTGCTCCTCAATTTCCGGTTTAATACCTATCTATATAGTTGGAGACATGGTTATCCAGCCTGGTTTGATAATAAATCCATCTGCTGAAATATTCAAAAATAGTCCTTGTAATTTGGAGGTCAGTACCGAGCTCTTTAAATGTGTCAGTACAAGATGATCTGACTGATGTCTTGACATGCGAAGCATAACGAGAATACAGGCAAATGCTTGAAATCGGTGGGGGTGGTCTATCAAGAATGTTGCAAATGCCAGCAACAGAAACAGCAATGAAAACCTGAATATAACGTGACAAAAAGCAGTAAAAAGCATAACCTGACAATAAAAGGTAGGACAGCCATAAAAAGCAACCTTTTCACAAGAGTTATTTTTCCACATGGAAATGTAATAGCCATGGACAGCCCAAGGTAGGATTGCAGGCATTCACAAGTTACAATTTGATTTACCATCTTATCCTGACACAAAAACCAGCTGCATTTTATGTCAATTTCAGTCTGACTTTGATTTGATCATTGCTATGCTGCTGGTTTAGATCATTTGAAGAGCACTGCTCCCATCTGATCAGACATTTAGGAATGGAATGGAGTATGACCGTGCTATAAATGTATGCAACTTGCATACAAAAGTTTGTCTTGTACCAAACCACGAATTTTCATGTGCCATGCACTTATTTTGCACGTAAACTTTCAAGCATGAGCTCCAAGAACTAAAAAAATCTCATATTTACATAGAAACCCATCAATGGGAATATGGAAAGCATTGTTTCTATAACGCAGCATGACGATAAACAACAGAAATGTACTGCAATCTCATTGCTCACTAGGGACTATCTTTGCAGTATACACTGGCTGGCTTCTTTGCCATTCCCCACTTTAATCTCGGTAAAATCCCTGTTGAATATCTGGTGCTTCAAGTTTGATGCTCCATTTTTCTATTTTAAATGATTAAAATCCCTCCTGTTCATTGTGATTCCGTATTTCATCCATTTCGTCTTGACTCGTTTGTTTAATTGACAACACATTTGCGTTCAGTATATAAATATTTTATTTCTTGAATTATTTCAACAAACTGCAAACACATAAATATGTTTGATTGGGCAATGAGTTTTACAGATTGCGATGCCACAGGTTTTACAGTTATCAGTCCATTATATATCATAGCTTATTCATGGCTTTTGACACGTGAAATGAGCCGATTTTCGATTTTAAAAAAAGGGGAAAGAAGAAGTTTCAAGCAAACCTAATTTGATTGGCAAAAGTAAAAGACGATTCTTGCATGCAGAACGGGGGAAAATGGACAACAAATGAAGAGACAAATGGTTGAAAACCTGTGCTCGCCTTCTCCTGAAAAGGTGAGGATGTAAACGCCGTGATCGACTGCCTTGATTTTCATAAACGGCTTCTCTTCCATGCTGCTACAGGAGAAGGCAACGGCACCTTGTTGCTGAGAGTCTAAAATTGATGGGAATAATGAGTGCACAAAGGGATCCTCAGTTAGAACCACCACCTTCCCATTCTTATAAAAATTGGGAAAAACTCTAAAATGCCCTTATGTTTTGCTAAAACTGTCCAAACGCCCCTCGATTTAGGGGTATTTTTATGAAAAATAACCACAACTTTTTTGTGATGATCCAAACAAGAATATGTTCTTCAGATGCATTGTAGAGGAAGATGAGTCTTTCCAACAAAGTTAAGATCAAATCGGAGTTTTCCACAGTTTTTCCCATAAAAATTTACTCTTCTGTCCAAAAAGGTTGCTGAGCTGATACCTAAGAGAAAGTAAATATAATCTTATAAACATTAGCAGAAGATGGGAGATGGCTCCTAATTCATCAAGCTAATCAATATATTTTGCCATTACATATCTGAACACCTACTCCAACAACATTTAGATGAATTAGATCTTCAGAAAGATAAGAGGCATATTGAGTCCTAAAAATCATGATCATTAAACCTTTATCTGATTCAAAAAGGTAGAGAATTGAATTGAATTGGTTTTTAACGTCTTCGGAGACCAATTGATCTATGGGACACAATACAATGTGTAGCAATAAATGCCAAATAGTAGGTGGATGTAGCAGTACAAACTTTACTAACAGGATCAAAAAAACCCGCTCTTAGTATAAAAATATATAAGACATAAGAAAGGGATAGGTACCTATACAAACCTTGTTTCAAGTGACATGTCAATGTGCAAGCAAAGAAAGGCAACGAGTTTCCTTGATCTCTTTTGCTTCCTTAATATGACTACCGAATAATGTGTGTAAAGGTGAAGGGTAAAGAGCCCCAATTATTTTTCTTTTGTGATATCCTAGTGGTTAGACCTCTATCATATGCGTGTTAAACCCTAGTGGTTACTATTAGCTAGAAGAAGTGGGAGGGGGATAAAAAGTTGTTCTTTTTTTTTTTTTTTCCCTTTTTTCCTTTGTTGATATCCTAGTGGTTAGGCTAGACCTCTATCATTTGGTTGTTAAACCCCATTGGAAATAAGAGAGTTGTGTGTGTTCCTTACATGGCATAACACCTACTCTTGGAAGCCTAACCCGAGGTACAAGAATTCCTTGAACTCTAGCCTATCCACGTGTCTGGCACGTCATGCAAAAGTAACAAGGCATAACGCCCACCCTTGAATTTCAAAAATTTGAATCTTGCAGTCGCGGAAATTAGAAATTCCCCTTAAAATCTCCTTGACTATACTGGACCTCGCCTCTTCCCTTCTTATACCAGAATGAATATGCAGTCATAAGAACAATTTTGGATAATGCATGAATGACTATGGCAAAGAACAACATAATCATAAGCGGGAGGCATAATTTTTTGTTAAGTTCCTTGAACCCCATCATTTGTATTTCACCATTGTTTCCAAAGGACAACCGGAGCTAGGATAGACACAGACTCTAACAATAGACTTGAAATCATTGAGCTATAAGACACAACTAAATGAGGCAATAACTCAAACATTCAAATGCCCTCTATTTACATCATGGTTTTTAGGACATTAGTTTTACACGAGAGGTAACGTACTATAGATCAGACCCGGTAAGCACATGCCACTTTAGGGTTCTTGTTCACTCTTATCCCTGATCTTAAACTCCACCTTGAGGAGGAGCATTTCCAGCAGACTTCTTGCGTGTCGTTGATTTCTTGCACACTTACCAGTATGTGGCTCTCTTTGCCATGGTAAATATTCATAGCTTAACTACACAATGTTCTTGTTCTAGGTCTAAAAGTTGAATCTGTTGCTACCTGACGGGCATGGTTCATTCACTTGGAATGAGGTTGGTAGCACAGGGACTTGGACAATGTATTCCTCTTGGAAACCAACACTTAGGGTGGTTCTTCCTTGGAGTCTCTTTTATTAGTTTCGCCCATATCCTAATGCTCCCCCTTCTTAAAGGGCCTATTTGATGATTGGGAGATAATTCATGCATTGTTGTAGACTAATCATGGTGTCTGCACACAGTTAAGCTCTCCGTGTTTGTGGATTTCTCTTGATATAATCGTATGCCTCTGTGTGCTACAATACATCCATTGACTTAGGGTGTTGGCAGCTTGCTGGCATTCTTACAATAATTGATGCTTGGTACGAGACTGGTCACTTGTTGCCTTGGGATGTCTTTTAGACTAAGTTCATGCTATCTCGATGGGGCATAACTATTTGCAAAAGTTGGCCGATATTTTGCCTGCCACTCCTTCATAACCAGCTAATGCGCCTATTTGGATTGTTCCCCGAATTATTAATGCACATGTACAATATTTTGTGCATTCTTTATATTACAAGCTGATTGATGTTGACGTTGCCTCCCCTCGGGCTGGTTCCTCTTCAGTGGAAGTGAATATGGTCCTGGACATGGGATAAATTGCTTCATCCCTTTTACCTTATGTTGGCAGATCCTTCATAGTTGTTTGGGGGTAAATATGCTGGTCCATAAGTTTGCTCCCCACATTTTAGAACTTTGTCCATTGTGTAAGTGGCAAGCTGAGACTCTCGACTACTACTTTTTTGTACATGACTAAGTTCGGCAGTTTGGTCATGGTGGTTGTCTCTCTACCATGCGGCATTGACTAGCCAGCAGGTGCTTCTTGATATTTCTCCTTCCACTTGGAACATATTGCGGCAGAAAGCTTTTCATTTAGCTTCAGATTAGTTAGTTGTGGTCTATCTAGAAAAGGAGAGGGTGGTGTATCTTCAAGGGCTTAAGAATTAGTATCGACCAAGTTCTTCACGAAGCACATGATAGATTGTGAAGGCATACCTATATTCTCAGGTTTCTCATGAGAAGAAACGCTTGATTTTTAGGAATATTTGGGCATATTATCTTTCGCATAGGCCCACCATACATGCGTGAATTGATTCAACTATCTCCATGCCACAAGACATGCATGCTTGAAAGAAAGTAACGAGGTGACAAATTCAACCCAAAAGCACGTAACAGGCTTTCGATGTGCTTGTAATCATTAAGTGAGCGGAAAAATGAGGTGCAAGTAAACGAAAGAAGAGAAACTTGAAACGTAAGCAAACGAAATAAAAAAATTTAACGAGCTTTGCTGCAACGTAGAACTGTAGATGTTGTCACTGTCTAGATTGGATGTAACAAGTTTAGATAGCACGCACCTTCCAAAGTCTTTGTGGAGATAAGCCATAGCCATACTGTGGTCGAAATGATCCAGCTATATGACCGTTCTTGAATGACCTGGGGTTCAAACTTAATGATCTTCAAAAGGGAACGAGCCATGCCAAGATCTGGCAGGAGCAGGAGGATTGAGCCGATAAACTCGAGGTGACGCATGGAGGGTGAGAAGAAGGGAGAGTCCAATGCAACTAGACTGTTGTGAGAAGAACGTCGAATAAGGAACCCTGGCTCTGAGCCACTATAT
>JAANSK020315041.1:0-19063 GCA_011763485.2 Isoetes engelmannii
TTTGGGGCAGTTCTCCATCCTCCTCACTCGATTTGTAACATTACCATTCTTTTAATATATTGATGACACAGTTCTTCCCTAAAAACAAAAAAACAACTTAATGTCATATTATGATTGCAAACGTATTCCAGTTTAGATATATCTGCATGAGAAATAGAATAGAACATAGCAATCATTGCTTAGCCTAGTTTCAAATGGCATGTCCTTTGGATCCTAATATATCTTCTAGTTATATCGAAAAATGCAATACTACAAACTTAATAACGATCTTACCTGGAGTATTCTATCTTCAATGGTTTTCCAAAGGAGTGAACGAAGCTAGTTTGTAAATGTGGATAATAAAGCCACGGGGTGGGCCAATACCTACACATCTTTCCATTCATTAAAAAACTCCATGACCATGCATTCATCTTCTTCTTTAAACATGTCACCAACGTATAGGACTCTATTTTGACGATTCTTCTCATTCTTTACCTCTTTTACTTGTTTCTTATCACTTGCATTGATAACAACACATCTTTCCATTCATTAAAAAACTCCATGACCATGCATTCATCTTCTTCTTTAAACATGTCACCAACGTATAGGACTCTACTTTGACCATTTTTCTCAATCTTTACCTCTTTTACTTGTTTCTTATCACTTGCATTGATAACAAGAATGGGATGTAGCTGCTTCAAGTCCTCCTCTTCCAATTCTTCCTTCTTGATGGATCCTTCAACCAACCAAATGCTCGAGAAGTACACTTGTACATAAGGCATCTGCCTCATTGTTGAGTTTCATTGGCACATGGTGCAGCTCCCAAATTTTGAAGATTGAAAGCTCCTCTAAAGCCAAGTTTCTTAGAGTGATCATGTCCTCATTCTTGGCATGATATTCTCTTAAAATCTTCTTGCAAACTAGTTGAGAATCACCAAAAAATATAATGTTAGTGGCAACTAGATTAAAGATGCTACAAGGTGTAAAGTATGGTTAGGCACATGATTCATTCAGCATTTCATAAGATAGACATGAAATCTTTCAACATATTGATGAATAGTCTCACCATTCTTGATATGGAATGTCTGCAGTTAAAAAATCATATCTTGGGGGTCACATAACTTACCAAATCTAACCAAGAACTTCTTTACAATCTCCTCCGAAGAGTTGGTACCATTTCTTACCACATATTCTAGCCATGCTCTCACCTCATCATTCTTGAAGCACTTTTTGAATTCTGAAAACTTACAACCCTTGTTGTGACCATATTCTAGATAATATTTCGCAAAAGTTTTTAGAAAGTTGTTAGCATTGATGCCAGGATCAAAAGTAGGAGTAGGGATAGGCACATTAAACTCAAAAAAGTGACAAGGTATACTTGCATTGACTTGCACAGCCACTCCTTGTGGTGTAGGATGTGTCTCTGCATCCTCTTTTGCTTCCACATGTTCAGTAGTATCATTGTTTCTCCTAGGAGCCATAGTCCTCAAGAACCAGGTTGGATCTCGGTAGGACCTCCAAAATGTTGAAGGTATTCCTAGCAAACCTTCAACCTTAGTGGTGCAGGACCTCTAGATTGCTTCAAGCACCCACTCCGAGCCAAAAGAAAGCTCAAATTTCAAGTTAGAACTGCTTTCCCAAAACAAAAAAATGGAGCTCTTAGTCAAACCACTGCCACTTTCACTGCTGCACGAATTTCAATGCAAAATAAACTCAAATGGGTGCTCTAATATGCAAGGAAGACGCCTGCAAAAGTCTATTGGAAAATCTTTTGGGCAAGGCACTCAAATTTGCATTTATGACCAAGTAAAAAAAAAAAGTCAATGTCCCTGGTAGCAAGTAGAATTTTGCAGATAGAGTTCTGGATATATTTTTTTGGTTTTGTCACTTGGATGTGACTATGACAAGCTTGCACCTTAAATGCAAGTGTTGTTTCATGTAAAAACAATAAATATGCTCAAAAAATGAATTTACATGTTGATAGACTATCAAGAACATAAAAAACAAGCAGCTAAAATTTTAAAGTGAAGTTTTGGGATTGATTTTTTGGTTTTGATTGCTTGTGGCTATTCTGACACGTCTGCACCACACGTGCAACCAGTCCTTTCTCTAGAAAAGATTTTTTTGAGTACTCTAGGGAATTTTTTCTTTCTTAATAAGCTTGAACAAAATCACAAATTCAAAATTCTAAGGTTGGCAATCCATACATTCATGCTAGATCTTTGTGTTTTTTGGAAAAAATGATGGTTAGGTATAGTATGGAATAGACGAAGGACTTTTTAACTAATCGTTGCTATTTTTTGCTTTTAAAATAAGTAGTATTATAATACTATGAGGGCTAATAGCATCTAATAGGATATACTTCTAGGAGTAAATCAGTCCTGCAAGAGACTAACATACGTTAGATATACTTCTCAGGCATTCATAACCTTACTAAACCGATTTTCCAATCAGAATCACTACAAAATTGATTTAATTTGTACTTGTAACTCTGAAATTTGTAGATCGGCTCTTATCAAGGTCGAATTTTCATTCAGTTGGATTTCGAAGAAGAGGATGAGATAATCGTAGATGTGATTGAAGAACCGGCTGATTAGTTAGTGAGCTAAAAGTTATATATTCTATTTGAATTAACCATTCATGCTGGGAACCGATCACGTGTGCTTGTCTTATGTTGCAGTTTTCTACCAGTCTACGCTGAGCAACATGCCACTATTTTGTCCTTAATGCCTACTATTGAGCAAAAAGCAAAAAAGACGGAAGCGTTGCCATACATAGATGATGAGGCGCAAGAAGATACATGACTCAAACATATTACATAATTCGAACAGTTAAACATTACATATAGTCTTCGCACTTACTGGTTTTGCATCATCCAATCACTATTCTATTTTGATTTTCTAGTGCTTTTGTCTAAAGTAAATTGTTCGAGACCCAAATCATCTGTATTATATCTTTTGGATGTGCTTATTTTCTAGACATCATTTGTGTTGTGTAATTGGATTTTTGAATGTCTTTTCTGCTATATAAATATTCAAGCCACCTCCATAAAGCTAAACACAAAGAAAATTTAGGTTGGCATTTGATAAGAAGACAAGCAATAAGTTTAATCGATTCATGGAATATTATAGAATATTCCATGAAAACCCGAAAAAACATGTTTTAAAAAACTCTAAAAAGAAATTCCCCCTAGGCCGGTCTAGCAGGAACTGGGCTGGCAGGCCTAGGGTTGTAAGCTCCCGAGCTCTTTCCCTCATTAAACCACGCTATTTTATTTGAGTTCTCTTGGGGCCCTGTCCCCTGCAAGTTGATCGCTTTTGACTCGGCTTCTGACATTGTGCAGGGGTTTATGGCCTTCACGAGCTTTCTGATGTCTTCATTTAGGCCCTCCTTATACCCCTTGACTGCATTTCTGTCACTTAGCTTTAGCACATAGAGCCGTAGCCTCATGAATTCTTCAATGTACTTTTGCACCGACCTATTACCTTGTTGCAATCTGTAGAAAGTTTGCTTCATGTGACACTTGTGTTCCGTTGGCACGTAATGTCGTTTGAATGCCTTCAAGAACTTCTTGAATCAGCAAGCATCCCTGCTAAGGCCATGGGCATTTGTATAGCCTTTCAACCAGATTTGGGCTGCCCCCATGAGGTTTGTTGTTGCAACTCTGCCCTTAACCTTATCCTTCATGGCGTAAGTGTTGCCATACTCCCTCATTTCATCAAGCCAGGCTTCTACTTGCATGCCTGACCTGTTTTCCCCAGAGAATTGCTCTAGCTTTCTGGATTTCTAGATATTACCCAGGGCTGAGTCGACTTTTCTTTGATAATCCAAGGCTTTGTTGTTCCTGCCCCAGTTACTCTGCTCCGGCTCACTTTCTGCCTCCCTTTCCGTGCTAGTGTCCGAACTAGAGCTGTCGAACGAGGAGTCGGTACTAGAGTAACTGCATCTGCCCTTCCTCTTCCTCTTATCCTTCTTTGGGGGAGTTGGTTGCGGCAACTAGACATTTTTGTCCTAGGACATTGCTCTCTCGGCCAGTAGGGATCTGATTTCCTGGATGTCTGATCTCATCTAAGACATCTCTTCCTCTGGGCTGGGCATGATGAAATCATCATATAAGGTTCGAGGTACTCGGGCACGTGGAGGAGTTCTCTCATCCTGGACCCGTCTGTTGGGTCTTGCTGCAAATTAAACCCAGGGGGGTTTCACCTTTATAATGGTGGTATAAGTCATCTGCGTTCCTCAAGTTCATAAAACCAACCAACCCCCTCTCCCACCCTTTATACGGTTCTATACCTTCTTTCCCTACGTTAGATTTGCCTCATAACTTTTCCTTGATTATGGTACTTATAGTCTCAAACTTCATGTCCTCGTATATCCTTTCCCTTAAGTTTACAATTTTGAAGATAGAAAACTTATGTAGTGCCTTACATATATATGCGGCAATAGATAGTAAAAATCCCATCAGGACTACTCGCATTCTTTTAAGGTTCAATAATGTGAACCCTTCCTTGATTAAACCCTAATGTTATAGATGGTCCTGCATTCTCAAGGACATTTGTTATACTCCAAGATCTCCAATGTGAGGATGAAGAAGATATCGATCCTCCTTTAGGGCCACACGATCATGAGCACAACACTTGGATTATGCATTCATGCCAAGGTGGGTTTATTAACTTTTCAAATTAATGATTACAATTTAGCAGCCATTCTCTTTATTCGAAATACGTTGTCTGGTCCTTTTCTCTTAATATAGAACAAGGACTAGAAATGTTGTTGAATGTGGATAGTGTTGATCAAATTGGTCCAAGCAATATGCACAAGCATGCTTTTCCATCAACAACAGGTTTGTCCAAGGATGTTTGCCTTACTTACACTTAGATCTACGTTTCAATGACAAAAGGAAAATATTAGATAGATCATATCGCATAGTCTAGAATTTAATAGATCATATTGTAGAGTTGCATCCGTTTATACTTCCTTAAATTCATAGTGCTAGACTTACCAAGGATATGTCCTCTTCTTTCTTCCTTTACCAAGGATTGTACTCAACGATAGTGAGCCCATGCCATGCACAGTTCAATGGTACTAACTTTATCATGTAAGAGGTTGCATCTCAATTGTTGTGGTTCTAGTTTTTGGAGTAATTGAGGTTGGCTTGGTCTTTTAATTGTGCTTGTTTTCAAAATTGGTCCAGAATGCAAATAAATAAGCCAAAAGCCCTATGGCTTGTGCATGATCATTCGATGCATTTTTAATTTCAATTTTGAATGCAAAGGTATCAACCAGCTTATTATAAACTTGGCATGTTCAAACTGTAAAACATATCAAGGTTTGGGGAATACGTCAGATCAAATTGTATAGGGAGAATGTTGTACAATTGAATGATTATATTTTAACTATAATCAGTAGAACCTTTTGGTCCTAACTGTTTATTAGATGTCTTGACAGTTCATAAAAATTGAACTTACTATTTATTTCTTTGAATTGCAGAAATAATGTTTGAGATATCTACAAGCACGAACGAATCAAATGCATTTGCTGCGACGCCTAGATTAGTGACATCCATGCCTAAAACTCCTGACCTAAAAAACCTCAAGTGCATTACATTACAAGTGATGGGTGGATTAAGGCTGTGCAGGAAGAGGGCTAAAAAAGCTGAGGCTGAAAGTGTTAAAAAACAAAAGGAAGAAGAAAAAAAGGCAAGTCAAGCACGAAAGAGGAAAGAGAGAGTGTTGATTGAAGTAGATAGGAAACGAAGGAAAAAAGAGAAAGAGATGCAAAAGAAGGCAGAGGTTGAATGGGAAGCTGGCACCAGAGATTGAGAAGCTTGTTATATGATATGGGCCAATGTCACATTCATTTATGTTAGCCAGAGAATTTGACGTGGCTGCAAATGAGATGCCGAGATTTTTGCTACCAAAGAGCAAAAAGGAAACTAATGTCAATGGAAGAAGAAAAAAGTATGTGAAAGTATAATCTAGATATTGCTTAAATGTTTTTGCTCTATTATTATGTGAAAGCAAGTTGTGTTTTTTCAGGAAATCATCTCATTGGACATCATGCTTTCTTCTTGCTTGTTTTGATAAAAGACAATTTCAGTTCAAGGCAGTTTTGATAAACAGACATTTGTAAATGATTCAAGGTAATATCAGTGCATTTCTGTAAATACCACTTATGTTAATTAATCTGATGTTTGCTTTACAGTACATTGATGTTTTATTAGTCTTTAAACATTTAATTGTGAGCCCTTATTGACAAGGGAACTGGATAGTTGGGTAGCCTAAGCCTTGCATGGGCAATTGCTGCAGCCCTCAATGCCTACCTTGTGTGTTTGAAACTCAGGCCCTTTACTAGTTATTTGGGTTCTTCAGACTCCACATACCATATCGATGGCTACCTTGTAGCCTATATGGGTGCTGTCTTAGCCTTGGTGGTACCTATACCCCCATCATCCATATGTTGTGTTAGCAATGCCAGCTTGGCATTTCAGAGGATAAGTGCTAAGGAGCATCTCCTTGGGCATGTTGCAACGTGGCACAAAGAGCTTACAAGCTGCCTCTGTAACAGGCATATGGATTCTGCGCTTTAAGTGCGCAGCCAATGGACACCCTCCCCTATATTGAGTTGATTAGACGAACATAAACGTCTTACTTTGACGTGCCAGCAATTGCTTAGTTCGTTCACTGCCAATAATGCGCTCCAGCTGTGATCAAACGTCTCAATTAATGCAATTATACATCTAAGAAAGCTTAACAATCATCAAAAAGGCACGTTACCTGTAAATTGTCAAATTGCGAGAATATTACCCGGCAGCTTGGGTTGTCCACACCCTCCAACATATTGACCAGCTAGTGACAAATCTCACAATGAGAGTAAGATTAGAATTAATGCTGAAAAGAAGTTGCAATCTTACCTCGCTATAGAAATGAGCATGGTCTGGCAACGAATAAAATATTAGATCGCGTATACCACGTATCTGCATAAAATTCCAACTAGATGATCCCAACCAACATCTAATGAATATAAAACATATAAGAAAGAAACCTTATAACGGTAGTAAAAGTGCGCTCGCTCTGTGTATAACATCATTCTCCGTTCTCCATGGAAGAACCACGTACGAGAGCGGGAAATATCACTTTGCTTTGTATAGCTGTAAAAGTCGTGACCTCTCAATAATAAGCACTCTTGGAACAAAACCCATATGAAATACTCACTCTCCAATTGCACAGAACGATGCATTTTGCGACTTCAAATAATTGCGCAATCGCACAAAATCAAAATAAGATCGTACAAACAGCATTATTCCGCCCTGCATTTAAGCAAGTTTAACATGTAAAATAATGCTAAAATTAATCCCTTCGAGGAGCTACAAGATGGATACTAACCTGAAGTGAATCCTTTATCCTTGGAAATACCTGCAAATAGAAGAAGAAAAATTAACTTGCCATTTATGACGTTGGCCTCTTATCTGTTCATATGGATAATATTAATGTTATGGTAAGATGAATTACATTAGGATCTGGTAAACATGCAGCGAATTATATATTGTGAAAGTAAGCATCGCATTTTAATAGATTCCTAAGTTTTCTTCTCCTGTAAGTACATGCTATGCTCAACAAGTCCAATCAATCTGTTTGGCATGCCATTACTGTAACGAACACTCTCTTTTATTATATTGTTCACATTGTTCTGCTGCCCAACATAAGTAAATCTGATTGATACTGAGGATCACGGTATCATCACAATATGCCCACAAAAGCTTTACATCCGCAAAATACAAACCTGTTTGATGAAAAACTCAAAGCGAGCATCATCCACACTGGCAATTGAGCTGCAAACTAGCCGATCATAAACCTGGTAAATATAACATGTTTATATCAGATTACATACATTGCATATAGTCTTCGAAAATATATATGCTGCATTGAATTAAATACTAGCTTCGCATTCAACAAGAAAATACTGCATCATTGGTGGGTTCTAGGGCTGCTTGTCCCAAGCACTTTCCAAAGGTGTCCAGTAATGATGCTCTTTTACATAAACTGCTGGAATTGCACGATCAAAAGAGGGAGCTGATTACCTGCTGCACTTGAGGAAGCACACTTGACAGAACGCCAGTATATTCACTAAACAAACGTATCTGTGTTATGTATCTAGCTTAATTAGTGACCGAGAAAAATTAACCATGATGAAGCTGTAAATAAGAATTCAACCTTCCCAGCATAATTTGTGCATGAACGCAGAAACAATGCACTAACACCTGCAATCATAAGACCTCAATCAATTTCAGTTAAATATTTCAACAGACTACATAAATGCTCTTGTTGTATGAACCCAGACTAGGAGGAAGACAGCATTTTACATACCTAAAATAGATAAAAAAAGACATTAACATAATGCTAGTTAATTACTTTTAGATAGATTCTGATATAAGTGATCCTTTGCTGCCACGTCTTCTCTTTTAAAAAGACTGCTTCTCCCTTGTACTACTGAACGCCTTCATCTTTCGGACCCGCTAACGTCACCTATTTTGAATCAGGGGGCTTTCTTTTCTTTTCTGGACTTTCCTCCACACTATCTTCCTCCTCCAGTACTACCTTTGAAGTACAGAAAAAAGTTACTCCTGCTTGCCTAAGGCCTTTAAGATTAAATTTGCCCTCTCATTTTCTTTAAGGACATTCCATTTTTAAGAGAATTCGTGGATGAACAGGGCACGCATTTCTGCTCATAATAATACCTCACACGCTGCTACAGAGTTGTTGAATTTCTAAGGAGAAGAGATATTTTGCTCTTATGATGTAATAAATAGAGCAGCTGAAAACTCAACTAAGCCCAAGTTACAGAGTTCCCCCAACCTCGATCTCCAATTGGTGAGATGACACCCTTGAGAACCTTCATTTTTTGGAAGGTCTATATTTAAGCAACCCAGGCCTTATAACGAAGCCATCAGCTGAGATATTCAAAAAAATGTCCAAGCAAACTCTCCTTTTTATGGACGGCTCCTTGCTAGGATTCGACCATGTATTTGAAACATAACGCACCTCATGTAGTCTATGAATGTACAACCCCACTGACAGGCCACTTCAAGCCATAAGGGTTTAGCATAAAGAACGAAAGTAAGAAAGTAAGAAAGAATTAGACATAGCCATAGGGTCTACGAACCAAGAAGATAAAGTATTGAGAATCTCCAAGGAGGGTGAAAGCCTTCAAAGCACTAAAACAGTCTAATACTAAGAAAAAAAAATCGATGGAAAGGTTTCAGCTCAATCTCCCACCGATAAAAGGACCCTAAACTGCCTCATTGAGAATCTTTGGGAGGTCAGTGTCAAGATAATCCCGCATTATTATAAAACTATGAGCTGAAATGTTTGGGAAGTCCTTGTAAAATTTATTTTTGCAGGACAAGGAATTAGCCGAGTGTTTGATCCATAAGTTGCTCTAAATCATACTTATAAGCTAGTTCATCTGCTGCTGCCAAGTTATATTGGAATGGAGATATTTTATTCAGCGCACGGCCACAAACATCTTAACTGTTCTTGCAAACAACCTTGATCACCCCTTTTTATGAGACATATAAGCCAGCCAAGGAAGTCTCAGCTGGCCCTGCCCCAAAGTAGCATAACTTATCTCAAAATAACATTACTTGGAAAGCCACTCCAAACTGAAAGATTTAGCACTAAATTTAGATATGAAGAGTTCATAGAGACCACTACCTGGATCAGGATATGCAGAAAGAATAATTGTCTGTCGATAATAACGAGCATGCCCATTTAAGTACCTGCAGACATTTGCACTCGGGTTTACCATTCCCACAAATATGAATCAAGTGTCAGATATACATACCATTCTCTTACACGCATGAAATCAGTTCTGTGTTGCTTAGAAGGGATGCAATTCAGGTGTTCCATGATGGTACAAACATGAGACCAATTCTGAATGATAAACCCTCATGATATATTTAATAAGCCCAATACAACAAGAAAACGTTCAATACATAGAATGTTATACACTTTGAAAGGATATCAGAATGCACCTGCATCAGTATTACGTCTGTATAATCCACCAGCAAAATCTGTAAAATCATAATATTATAAAATCTTCAGACCATAATCAAACCTCATTTTTACAAATAATACGCCATAGGCATCAAAAAATTAGATAAAGATGTTCTCCTTTTTCCCCTTTCTTTTTTGAAAAATGAAGCTGTTTTTTTAGAGTCCTCTCTCACAAATAACTATAGCCATTCATAAACTTATTACCTCAATAGAAGACAGAAAATCCACATCCTTTTCTTTGTCATTTTCAGCTTCCCCAATGCACTATCAAATGCAGCAACAGGAGTTAGCTAGGTGTGACAGCCCTTGAATATTTACTGCTTCAATTTCTTAGTCTACAAATCAAATTTTAATAAATCTCTTCAGCTGCTATATCCTAAGTATGTTAGCAAGCACTGGGACATACACCTGTTCAATGCAGTCGAACAATCTAAGAGCAGTTTCAATAGGTCAATACAGCTAGGCAATTTAACTAATGTACCATTTGATGCCAGTCAGCAACTATTCTACTGCTTTCGCAGCTCACCTACGTCACCTGATAGTGTTGAAAAGATGCATTCACTGAATGCAAGAAAACTTTAATTTGCTGTTTGGCAATCAGATTCTAAGACCTCATAATGGTAACTTTCACTTCTGAAAAGTGTTCTTTCACTTTGCTGGTGTTATAAGAACATAAAACCTCTAGTTCTAGTTTTCATTCCACTGTTTCAACTCTAGAATGAGTTTCTACATTATCTGATACATACAGCAGACTCGTTATCTGTATTTCAAGAAAAAAGGACAGTCCAACAATAGAAACACAACAAAACAATCATCACATACCGTCATGAGCCCAAGCGGTGATGCAACTATTATATCTGAAGAATATAGATCATTATATATCTTGATGCTTTTCCTGCAGCCCTAAGATCACCACCCTTAGTAATCAGTTGACAAGTAAAACAAGGTAAGAAGTCTATAGATATAAGTACCTTGTAAGCTTTAGACCAAGACGAAAATGGTCATCATTGTTGCCACTAAAAAGCAACTTGTAATCTGCAGGCTTCATTGTTTTGGTAGCCTTTTTACCATCCACTTCATCATCTTCACCTTCCTCCACTCCAAAGTCATCAAAAAACCTTTGTTTGTGATCTACAGTAGCCTGACAGAATCATATCCAACTTAAATATTCAAAGATATAAACTAAAAATGAACTATGACCACGAGGAAGATTCTATTAATCTTTTATCATTTACAAGACGAATTGGTATAAACTTGATATATATAGTCAGGGACGAAAGATGTAGTCCAGAACTTAAATCAAAATAATAGAGTTGCTTTGTTTGATGAAATGCTTATATTCTGTCGTTTTCCGTGTTTTACCTCTTGTGGTACCCTGAAGCAAATGTCTCTAGAGTGCATTGCCTATGAGGAAATTTTCCATGAGAGATCTGGGTGAAGTTCCCAATTGAAGCTGCTTCTTCGTTTTGTCACTAATGAAGGGGTTTGTTTCCACCTACATGGACCATGCTTTCAGTTAAAAAAACTTTCTTGTATCAAGTTGTTTCTTGGAGATAGTGCCACGCGTTTCTGGTCTAAAGAGGACGTATGTAAACAAAATGATACAGTCTAATGGCATAACTTGCAGGTCCATTCTGAATCAACCAAGGCTTGGCTGCTTGGCCAATCTCAAACTCACGATGCAATAAAAACCAGGACATTGGATGAAACTATCATTACTGATATTTGTTAGCATACGACATGTGACATGTACACTCTTAGATGACTAGGCATGCCACATATGTTGCTGACATGGCTCTCCTATAAAGCCATAGTCATGCTTTATAATTCTTTATCCAGTTTACTCGTGGCCTAGCTATCTCGTGTATCTCTTTCATTCTAGCATATATGCATACAGGGCTTCTTCATGATATCAGAGCTAGAATGCAGTATGAAATGAGTGCAGGAGTGTAGCAGGTGGGATCAGAACATGGTATTGGGTCTGATCAGAGGAATTGGCATCATTTTTCTTGCATTGTGCAAGAATTAGTCTAGAACGGGTCTAGAACGCGCTGTGGGTCTAGAACACTCTAGAATGAGGTAAAGCTCGAGAAATCTTTGCAGAGATTCCTCTAATCTTGCAAGATTCTTCGTCTGCTTAGGTCGGGGTTTTCTGTTTTGATCGGTTCGGTCGAATCCGAGATTGGTAAAGATTTGACGGTTGGTGATCTGTTTGATATTTGCGGTCGGATTGAATGTTTTTTTTTGTATAAATGTGGAAATGGTAGGATCTGGAGTCTGTTGCTCAGATCTGATGTTTAAAGAAGACATCGAGTTCTGTAGTTTCCAGCCGAAGACATTGAGTACTGTAGTTTCCAGCCGAAGACATTGAGTTCTGTAGTTTCTAGTCGGATACGTGACAATTCACGGACTGGAGTTAGGTCTGTGATGGTTGACGATTGAAAATTCTGATCGAATCTAGGAAACCAAGAGTCTGATATTTTTGCTAGGACAAGGTTGATTGCGGACAAGATTGGTCGACACTATTTCTGGTGATTCAAATAAGGCAGAAGCTATTTTTGGTCTTTCCAAAAGTGATCAAGTTGCATGTTGACAACGGCTCCTTTGTTGGCGGAGCACGCAGAGGTTATCAGCATTTGTTATGAAGATGAAGATAATGGGGTTCTCAATGGCCTTTAATTCTTTTGGACTACTGGATTTGCAGGATATGGAGCATAGAGAACAGTATTTGACCAAAACTGCAGAATAATTGTAGTTGTGACAAAGGAGCTGTGTGTAGCACTCTATCAGGAGGAGTTTATGATGATTCAGGAGGGATTATATGAGATTGTAGCTCCTCTGAAAGATAAGTTTCTGAGCAGTCAAAACTATGAAGATTGTGGCATGTTATAAGAGGACAACATCTTTCCGAAATTACTCTTGATAAGGATTATAGAGTTTCCAAATTACAAAACTAACTATAGAATATTCTTTGAGTTTAAAGATTTGGCAAGCAACATTTTGTAGTTCCCAAGAGCTTCGAAACTACTTGAGATCTGAATTTGAGCAGGATAATCAACACAATAAGCAGCAACAGAAATCTCAAACTGAGCAGGGCTATTTAGAAAAGTCTGGGGCCGAATTTCAAGTGACCGGAAAAGTCGTAGAGCTGGGAAATGAAGCAGTAGAAAAATGCATTCCATTGTGCTACCAAATGCAGTTAGCTGGACAACAATTGGACATCAATGAAGACCAGATTGTTATGGAGGAAACATCTCCAGCCGCAGGATTCAAGCTGCTTAAAAACCTTGCCAACCTATTTTCAACGTTGTCTCCAACAGATTATATAAAGTTTGAAGAAGTCATTATAGCTATACAATGTGACATGAAGCTTTTATGAATCTCAGATTTCCCGTTTTCCAGCCACAAAAACGTGCTGATTACTATCAAAAGACAAAGGGAACACAAATGCCGACGGTTATTCTAAATTGCAGATTAAAAGAAGTCCTATGAAGGGGCAAACTAAACCTACACTATGAAATCTACAGAATACTATTACTCTAGCCTAATATCGTTAAGGACCATGCAGACATTTCATTCACTGATGTGCCAGTAAAACCTACACATAAAAACCATGCATTTTTATTTGCCAATGTGCCAGTAAAACCTTGACCTTATCTTTTGAAGCTGTCCAGCAATAGCAGAAAGGCCTTTTGTAGGTGAATCATGATTTCTTATACTGATAATGCAAGACACTACCCAAACTACTTATAATTTAAGCAACATGTAAATAAGCCCAACTCACCTTCTGAGAAGGAGGAGATAACTCCAATAACCGCTTCACGAACTTAAGTGCAATACTCCTCAGAGGCAAAAGGACAAGTATCTGTTGCATCCAGAAAGCTCAAAAACAATCTAACATGGTACACTACAAAATCTAACATTGTGCATTCTTGCCGTTGCTTATTCCAAAACTACTGGCATGTACTTCGAAGGGAAAGACAGAACAAAGTTGCATATAGTAATAACTTAAGACCTTAGGACGAGTGAATCCTTGGTCACGAGGAATATGAGATACATCTGAAACAGCTAAAGAATTTGGTTGGTTCAACTTCTCATTGTGTTTAGTGATTATATCCCTTGTCTTCAAAACATGGTTTATCTGCAAAGCAACTGCATGATGAGTAAAGTCCAATGTTACGCTTGATTAACCACCATTATAACAATCATACCAAGTGAAGAATGTATGCATCCATAATTACTTCCTTGGCATGTGTCCGCGTGTGTAGAACATCCTGATAGCTGTTGCCTGTTCATAGCATAACCAGCAAGTAAAGTCTTTCAATGCTATGGCAGAAGATGAAGTGGGCCAAAGGTCACAGACAATAGAATGCCTTGTTATTACATTGCAGCAACAATTTTAGAGAAGGAAAAAAAAAAAGAAGAATAATAGAGACAGGAAACTTTATCATCTAGCATACGACTTACATAAAGCAAAAAACTGGCATTGTTCTTCAGACACGAAGTTGCCCCATTTAGCTGCTGCACAAGTTAGAAGATCCTCCCAATGCTTTCTAAGCCGTAGCTTTACTCCATACTTCACAAGCTTTTTCTCCACCTATGACATATCAATCAGCATGACAATTAGGGATTGCATCAGGGATCTTTGAATTCCCTGTAGTGCTGCATACTTATACATTATCGTATGAAACAAACAATATCACCTGTGGAAATGGAGAAAGACTTCCTCCCCAATGAGCATTAGCAAATCCTGCTGCTGGAAATTTCACTTTAAACTTCACCTTTCCAGATTCCAGTCTTGAAATTTCTTCTTCTGTGACTAAATGGCTAAGATGTGCCTTGAAAGAGCTGAAAAGCGATAAAAACATGAAGATTATCCAAGAAGATTCATTCATATCAATTTCTAGAATATTGCAAATGAACATTGCTATAATTGTCCATTAAACTGCATGTAAATACTACAAGTTTACGTACTCAAAAGGACAATCAGCGGGAGCAGAGGCTGCAGATGCGATTAAGTTCTCACCAATGCCTTGCTCTTCATCTGACTGTAAGTCAAGTTCTGCATCAGCATCTTCATCTTCCAAGTTGTCTATGCCTGCCTGCCCTGTAGTAAGTGGCCCTTGTTAATCAAGGAAATGTACATTGCAAACATGAAAATAAAAAGGATTACCATCTCTGTCAGCATCTTTGTCATTTTCTTCTTCCTGATCATCTTCACTTATTCCAGCAGCATCTGAATCCTCAGTTTCGCTATTGCCATCACTGCCACTTTCTGCATACCCTCCGCTTTCTTCACCACCATCCCCATCCTCTTCATCATCACTACAGGGCTGCATTCTGTGTGCATTATATATCCACAGAACAAAGATAATTAGCTAACTTAACCTGTGATAATAAGAACTCCGTAGACTCGAAATTATATAACCTTTGGACATATGCCTGTGCAAATGCTCCTCCTTTGGATTGCAATGATTGCAAAAGGGCAACATAAGCTGATGCTCCATCTATTTCAACATTTTCTTCTGAACCTCCATCACCATACTCATCATCGTTTTCGACATCTTTTTTATCTTAAAAAAAGCGCAGGACAGAAAAACGAGGAACTCAGTAAAAAGTAAGAACCGTGACAAGAGAATAACCATGACAACTTACAAGTTTCTGATGTTTGAGGCTTCCGTTGCTTCGAGCGACGAATCTGCGTACGAGGCAACCTACGCTTCAGTCCGGCCATAAAATTATTCGGGGGTTCAAGCTTCAATTTTTTAGGGTTTTTGCCAATTATTCTAAAAGCACCTGGCCTTAGTCAAAGCGCCCCTGGTTTACGGGATAATGTGGCCACGATAAAAAAGCGTACATTTATATAGAACGAGAAAAACGTCAAGGGAAGATTATAGGCTTTTTCAGTTTCATGTTACATGGGAAAAACTCTTGTTGAAAAGTTGCTGGCGGAGGGGGAATGTCGTCGCCTGGAGAAGCGGCGCCACCGGCGACGGGACAGCAATTTGGCGGCGCCGCCTAAAAAGTTCGCCGGATAAATTTTTTTTTTTGCCGGAATTTTTTTTTTACGCCAATAATCTTCCCTTGATCGTTTTTTTCGTCGAAAAAATTTCGTCGGTCAGACTTTTCGCCGGAAAAAATTTCTGGCGGCGCCGCTCGCGGCCCGACAAAATTTATCCCTTCCATAAAGGTTTATGGTGGGTTTACTATGGTATTCGTATGAAAGTGGCATCATGGTTGTGAGAATCTGTATATTTTTTTCTTGCAGCTGTTTTTTTGCGGAAAAAAGAGGTATAATGTTTTTCTCAAAGTGCTCTTTGGATGTTTCTCTTTGCTGACTCTACTTCTGTCGCCGGATTTGCCCTTCCGCATTCGCCAGATGTCGCCATAGCCACACAATAGGCACACAAGTTCGATGGTGCTATCTGTGGCTGCTTGAAAGGCCCTTTTTTGTCAAACTTGTTCTGGAAGGCATTACTCCCTGATGGGGTTGTGTTATGTGCACCTGGGTGCTGAGCCTATTGGGCTACTGCTTTGCCTTTGCTATAGAAAGGTTGTTTCTGTGCTGGAGCGATGGTGCTCAAGGCTGAGAGTCTTATCCTCCGCTTCTCCCACTGTTTTTGGGTCAATGGCCCTCATCAACCTTTTTATGTTACCATTCAACCCTTCTATGTACCCATCAACTGCTTGCTCTTCTATGTACACTCACTCTAAGCCTTAGGAACTCTTTTGTATACTAGCCACTGTTAGGTTCCCCTGCTCAAGGCGGTAAAATTGTTGGATCTGCCTGCTAGTATGTGATTTGGGAACATAATGCTTCCTGAAGGCCTTAGAGAATTTCTTGAACTTGCAATCGTTTCTTCTGAGCTTGTTTTTCTTTTAGTATCCTTTCCACCAAATCCTGGCTGCTCCATGAAGGTTTGCGGTTGCCATCTTCCCAATGTCTTTATCTTTCATGCCATAGGAGTTTCCATACTCTTCCATTTCATCTAACCAGGCTTCGGCTTCCATACCTGACCTGTCTTTCCTGTGAACTGGCTTAACTTCTGGGTCTTCTAGACATTGCCCATTGCATTATCAATCTTCTTCTGGTAATCATCAGCTCTTCGGCGCTTTGGCCGGCTATGGGCACTACCCGACGATGAATCCAAAATACTTCTTGAAGTTGCGCTGCTGCTAGATCTGGGCCTTGCACTGGAGCTGGAGCTTGAAGTAGCATGGTGACGGGATATCTTTGCTTGTCTCTTCTTTTTGTTGTGCTTATCGGCCTTTGTCCTTACATGTCCGTCATTGCATACTTCTTGTTGCCCATCCTGATTGCTCCGTTGATGCCCGTCCTGATTGCCCTGTTGCTGCCCATCCCTTTGAGGATGTTCCTGTGATGGAGCTTGTGGCCCATGCCCCATGCCTTGGAACAAGGGTGTCACCAAGTTGACAAAGTCCTTCATCTGCCTTCTCATGATTATGAGGCGTCGGTTGATTTCATATGCAGACAACTCTTCCTCTTCTTGCTCTCCTGCAGAACCTATGGGTAGAGATCCTATAGATATCCTCTATTGCTGTCTCTCATGCATGGTCTGAGGAGTCATACCATAACACGAAATTTGTTGGTGGAGCCATAGCTTGTGCAAAAGGAGTTGAGATAGAATCTACTGTGGGCAGAAAGTTCGGTTGGGCGAAAATGGAGAAGGAACTAGGTGAGTTTGAAGAAATCTAAAGTGTTCTATATATACTAGGTTGCTAAAATAAATTCCCTGACACCCTCATGATGACACTGACACGCCAAATTTCTCGGATTTTGTGCCCCCCCCCCCTCCAAAGATTTCTAAAGATCTAGAATCTAAGTGAATATGGCTCCTAATTGGTCAATTTGAAGTGCTAGGCTAATCAATTCAAGTCAAGAAGGGTAACTAACAAGTTTTCCACTTGAATTTGGATCAAATTAGAAAAACCCCTTTGACTCAGATTACTCCACGCCAAATACATTTCCAAAGGCTTTGGAAAGCCTTTTCGCGCAGAGTGACCCGAGTTGTCCCTTCAAGCCTTCGATTTTGTCTAAAAGTCAAGTTTTAAGCTGCAAAAGTTGTTAGTTCATCCTATTACTGCGGTCTACCACACATTTTTTTTTTAGACAAGAACAACTTTTCTATAGCTAAATAGGCACTCGGGTTACTCTGCGCCCAATGCATTCCCAAAGGCTTTGGAAGACCTCCCCGCGCGGAGTGACCCGAGTGGTCCTTCTGTCGCAATATTTGGCAATTCTTAACAATTTTAAATATTACAATCTACTTATTAATATACTCAATATGTTACTCATAACATTTTTAATTAGAAGGATTCATCACATCAATCAGATTTTATCAACTTAATAGATAAAAACTGATTGATGTGAAGTTAACAGTTAACAGATAAAAGGATTCATCACAGAAAATTTCAGAAAAAATTTTAACAGAAAGACAATGGCAAAGGGTTGACCATTCCATCGGCCCCTCCTGTGCACACTATGCAGACAGGCTGGATCAGAGGCGACTGTAGCCTGCCGAATACGTAATCTCCCGGAATCACCCAAGGGGACTACTCCAGATTGCATCTCCCTGGTCAGATGAGGCAGAAGGGCATAACCCTCCCATGAGAAGATGAATCCCAGGCGACTAGAGGGTCGTGATGACACACGCCCGTACTCGACTTACTCCCCTTATGCCTACCAGGACGGCACCTGCATAGGCGAGTCAGGGCGGCATCTGACCCGGAGAGTGACGAACCCATACTCAGCCCGCACGAAGTGACGGAGTATAAGCCTAGTGCGCAAAGAGGACCCCCGGTAGCCACGCTCAGGCAGGATCCCATCCTTCTGTTCATCATCTTCACGTTAGTTCGAGTTCAATCCCTCATAGTCCCCCAACCAGGTGGGCTCTATGCACATGCAAGTTAGTAAATGCATTGACCTGCCATACCTTTCCCATGATATGAGGCAAAGTAATTCCAATTAAATGGAATGCCAGAACTTTTAAAAAATCTGCCAATGAAAT
>JAANSK020315152.1:0-19050 GCA_011763485.2 Isoetes engelmannii
ATAAAATCTCACATTGTTGAAAATGGGGTCGCGCCTATTTGTAGTTACATAAAATCTCACATTGTTGAAAATGGGGTCACGCCTATTTGTACTTACATAAAATCTCACACTGTTGAAAATGGGGTTAGCACTATTTATGGAAAATGGGGTCGCGCCTAAAAGTAGTAACCTAAAATCTCACACTGTGGAAAATGGGGTTATCACTTTTTGTAGAGTTCAAAATCAAAGAATAATGGCAAAATAGTGAAATCATGGTTAAACTGAATAATTAAGGACCAAAGATGCATCAACTAAGGGCGCACAAAATTTAGACGGACCGAGAACAAGAGGCAACTCAGGGCTCGCAAATCTCCGACACTTCTTCAATTGGAGTGGTGGCTTTTATAACATGCAGGAGCGTGGCCTGATGATTGTGACTTGAGGCCCACTAGGCAAAGTTGTTGCAACTGTCAGAGATCCCTGGTCGACAGATAACAAAATTCAGATGTCAGGGATAGTGACCTCTAAAGGCTTATTTGTGGTCGTGGCCTCGCCCACGTGAAAAATTGGTAGCCCGGTCGTGCTGCTAGCTATGTGCAAAATCAGGCCCGGGCACAAAATTGGGAGCAGCTTCAGAACTTCGTGGCATGCTGCTTCCCGTGCCCCGGGTCGTGTCTATCTGCGTGTCGTGCCTAAAATTGTGCAGCCCTTCATGACATCGTGTTTGGCTGCCCTTGGCATGACCGCTCCCTTCATCTGCCTGATGATGACCCAGAGGAGCTTGGGCCTTTGTATAACATTGACTGGGAGTCAATGTTAACAGCTGCAACAAATTCAGTTATCTGCAGATCGGTACTCCTGACCAGATTCAACAAACCTCTGCTAGTTGCGCGGAGTGGGACACACATGTCGCCATCAGGCCACGGCCCAGAGATCTACAAAAGGCCTCACTTCGGATTTCATAACTGTCTGAGATTTCTGGTCCATATTTTCCACCTTCAGATTTGTCACTGTTCTTCATATTTTGTCATAAGTTTATGAGCTTCATTACCTTGATGTATTTTCTCTACTCGAAGTTGAATGAAATTGATTACCTTCTTGAGATTTTCTAAGTGTTGTAAGAATTAGTGAATGTGCAAAGTTCTGGAGTCTCCAATTTTATTTAGTGTGCAAAGTTCTTTATAAGTGTTTCAGAATTGTTTGATTCACGTGCCTTAGGTGCAACATTTCCTTCAGTTGTCTTCAAATCCCGCGTGACACTTAGCAGGCAAATCCCTCGAGCATCAAAGATCACTGAAACTATTGAAACTGCTTCTGGCCCATCTGCCCGAACCTCGGTCCTTAACATTCCTTAAAAGAATTTACTAGACGCCCATCTAGAATAATTGAAATAAGTTGCAAAGACACAATGGAATGTCCCATTGTCATGGTTTAGCATATGGAAAATGGTATTCTCGCAGTTTTTTTTATCATGCAACCAATATTATTTACACAGCACGGAGACACAACTTCTAAACATTACTTAAATATAACATCCATCTAAACATTTATAATTTTATATGTTTGGGTAGTTTTAGGATTGTCCCATTTGCAACACATCTTAGGCTATTTTTTCACACACGTCACTGATTAAGAATGATTTATATGCCTCCTCAATATACTGCCCATTTTTGCTGAAGCCTTGCCTCTCAAACCCTGCAAAGCTCCTCCTATTGCCGAGTCAACTATACTGGAGAGAGGTTCTCTTGTACATAAAAGTGAGTGCCCCTGAGGTGACTCCCATGCACCCACTGAGCACCCACTCCATGTGTCGTAAAAGCTCCTGATCTATAGATATGCATTGTATATGTGGAAAAACGTGTAGCAGTTTCTGTATCTGAGCTGGAACTTGCCTAGACGTAGGTTCAAGTGTCAGGGTGGTCGAACTAATATAAACATGCACCATGTATGCCCTCTGAAGCTTGAGCCTCTGGGCTCTGTATGGAATCCTAAGCTGCATCCTAGATATCAATATCTGAATTCACAGACGGTGGTGTCTCATTCTCAACCTCAGGTGGGTACTGGAGCAAAATTCAGAGACCCTCCTGTATAAGAAGCAAGCAAGAACAAGGGCCCCTCTTGAATAACCAGAAGCAGATGTTGTGTGCTAGATCTTGGGCAAGAAATTAAAGGGCCCTATCGGGCTGGGCTTTATTGGAGGAGAATCATGACGCCTCTGTGCTTGAATTCAGATGCTTGATTTCGGATACTTGATGTTAGAACCCCTTGTGCCTACATGAATATGCCTACTGGAGGCTGGAGGTTGGAGGCGGCCTGGGCACGCAGGCAATGACAAAGAAAAGTACTCAGCTGTTAAGTACGATGAGTACATATTTGGTAGGTGCCAAACGTGGTATACTCTAGCATGCTCTTACCCAAAAAAGTGTACGTGCATGGGATGGACTCTTTTAAACTGGGATGCGAAGAGGAATTATCAATTTTGAGTTTCTACATTGTTATTGCATAATACATTTGATAAAGTATTTATATGAAGGGGTATATTTGCCACTGACAAAAATGCTCGTAGAAGTATGTCATAGGTGTAGACTTTTTGATAATATGAGGCCTTATGGGAGAGTATATAGAGGGGGATTTCTTCTAACCCTCTGTAGGCAGAAGACGTATCCCCTATAGCTTATGTGCATGCCCTGGGCATGCTACGGGATGCAAGCTACAGAAAATTCATTGCGGCAGCGCATGTTGCAGCCCAACAACGGATTGCTCTTCACGCGTGTGGCCGCTTTTGTAAAGGGTTGTCTCTTCTTTCAGTAATCTTGGCTTCTCTGCTATGGCAAGGATATTCTGCTATGGTAAGGCTTTGCAACACTTGATAAGTGCAAAAAGGAGATAGACTTTACAAAAGCATTTTATCACTCTCCTTGTGAAGTCCTACAAAATTTCAAATAAAGCTGAGTTTGGCAATACACTAGCATCGTACACTATTCTTAGGGCTTCTTGTTATATTTGCATGATAATTTGCCCTACCTTGACCATAAATTTGAAATTATTCGCATGTGCATGGCCTAGCCTTTCATGCCACATTTTTGAGTTGAAAGTGTAACTATATTTATTGCATTAAAATTCATATCTGAATCCAAATAGTTTGCAAACTCATCCAACCAAAAACTTTATTTTGTCATTCAAAATCACCTTACAATTGTACTTTTCATAATGCAGTTGATAATCAAGACCAACTTGAGTACATAATGCACTTTTCATAATGCAAAGTACACAAAGATAAGGAAAACAATGGGATTCATATTTAGATCTAATAGCTCTAATAATCCAGTCTGTTCCACTTTTGACAAATCCCCAACCCCGATTTTCACATAGTTGAACTCTTGCAGAGCTTTTCCTTGAGCTCATTTAGTTTGTAGATAGAATAGTACTTTAGAATACTTTACCTTAGTGTCTTCATCTTAAATTTCTTCTACTTCTTCATTTTGCTTAGCTGCCATGTCAACTGCTACAGACCTGTCCCTACCTCTGCCACGATTTCCTGTTCCTTCTGCCCCTAGTTCTACCACATTTTCCCATTCCTTCTGCCCCTACCTCTGCCACAATTTCCTGCTCTTGATTTAGTTCTTCCTCTTGCTTAATGCCCTTGGCTCTACGAGCATAGTTGTTGTTTCCTCCTTTGTTGTTTAATCTTTTGACTAGAACAATTATTGGCTAAATAACCAAAGCCTTGACAATTGCAACACTTCATCCCCCTAATTCAGTTCAGGAAAAATTGCCTTTAGGCATCCATAAGCATCACATAAGAAATAAAGAGCAATTTACCTTGTATGCCACGTCCTCTTCCACTTGAAATGTACAAGAGTCATTCTTCATCTTCCTCATTTGCACCAAATTCTGCTCCAATTCTGTTTTTAACATTTTCTCAGCTTCCTCCCTACTCTTAGCACATTCCTTACCAATGTAGCCAATTGTTTATGCTTTGTAAATGCCGTTGCTATAGAATTGATTTGGAACTCCTTTGTTATTGGTACTCGAGAAGCTTCTATATCTGCAATTATGTTATAAAAAAGTTTAAGGAAATCTTTGACATCATCTTTATCATGATACCTCAATTCTCTGAGCTCCTTGTCGAAGACATCCAATTGAGAAGAAGATTTGAGTTGATAAGTCTACTGATATATAGTTCCACATTTCCTTAGGAGACATCATTCTCATTCTAAGCAAAATAATAGAGCTTATTTTGCTTTTGATCACAGCTCCAAGTGCTCTTGCCTTCTTCAAAAAACATCGTGTGATTTACAAATATGTGTGCCCTTGTCTTCTTTAAAAAACATCAAAATACACTAAAGGATATAAGGTCCATATAAGGTCATGGTGAAACCAAGAATATAACCTTAGGTTAGATCCATCAACGAAGCAAAATTTCGAGTTCAAAACATGATGTCACACAAAACCACATTCGAGTGCCCCAAACACCACCTCGTTTTCTTCTTTGTTTAGGGTGGTTTCTAAACCTCCCAATTTCTTGTGACGCGGTTTAAGTTGGCTTAGGTTTTGGCCATGAGACCAGATTAGAAGCCATTGCCATTTCTCAATGGTCAAGATTAAACCTAGATTCGTAGTTTTTTGGGCCTTGATTGTCATTTTCGAGCGCTATATTGTTGTAAGCTCCTTTGCGCCATTATGCTCATGGGAAATGGGCATGAGCTCGAGCATAAGGATGCATATCCTAGTTAAAATGCTATATAACCTTCTTAGCACGAGTACTTGGGGTAAAGTCCACAGTTCCATATCAGATCCTACTGCAGAAGACGGGTTTCCTACCCCTCCAAAGGGCCACACTAGACCGCCATATCCTTCACTTCCAGAGGGTGGTCCATATGGGTGATATCCATTTGCCAAATCTGGTTTTGGCTGTAGCAATGGGTCCACAACACCTCAAAGCTTGTTGAAAGGACAAACAAGCGCAGTGGTTCTCCCGATGGAATGTACAGGCACATAGATGCATGCAGGTATATGCATGAAGAAGGAGTACAATGAATTGAGGCAGTATCTTGATGCTTACTTCCTTAACAAACTATGGGATGCAGATGCTCTGACACATGTCAAGATAGCACATTATTGTTAGCAGGTCAATCCCATGCTTGTATGAGGCCTGCCCCACTACCTGCACACCCATTTGCCCATGAAGAAGCGCAGACTGATAGCTTCTATTCGCACGGGTGTGCATCGTTGCCGCATTGAGACAGACCGATGGATTCGGGAGGCACGCGAGAATAGGATCTATCAATGTTGCCAGCATGGCGCCATTGAGGATGAATACTATGTTCTGCAGACCTGCCCAGCATACACTCATATTCGGGCATGATGTGTTCAGTTGGTTCTGCCTGGTCGATCGCTGCATGTGCTATTGGACACGACCTCCGTGGGCTTGTTGGGATAATATCTTCAAGAGCTCACAGATGTCGAACTCAGATGTGCCTTTCGGTGCGATATTGAATTGTGTTACACGATTGTACAGTCTACCAGCATACTTGTTACTGCCAAGGTTTTTCCCTCGAAAACCCTTCGGGGCGAGGTTTCTTAATACTGATAGTAATACGCTTGCTGCTTTCTCTTTGTTTGGATCCCATAGGCCAATTGATCTTCATGGACGATAAGTAATATATATGCTATTCTATTCTATTCTATTCTATTCTATTCTATTCTATTCTACTCTATTCTATTCTTTGCCATGTGACAAATTAAGTTGCCCATATTGCGTTTCCATTACGAAACAGACTCCCATTTTAGCTGACATGGCGAGGGCAACCTGCTTTTTCTCCAAAGGCTAGGGAAGACTTGAATAGCCCAGTTTCGAACACGGGTTGTCTTCTAGTGGGAGGTCAGTTCCGAACATGGGTTGTCTTCTAATGGGAATCTAGCCGGTGAGATCACACCCACCACAAATGCACTTCTTCGAGTAATTATAAGTGATGGTCCGAGTAATAACATAAATGATGGGCTAGATAACATCTTCTGATGAGGCATTATGATTCAGGAGAAATGGAAGAGGTGGCCATGTGGCCAGGAAATGTCGAGGCTGTACGATAGTACAACCGAGGTATTTCCTGGCCACATGGCCACCGAGGCCATTTCTCATGGGCCATAACGTTGAGTCAAAGGACATTATCATTCTACGCGAGTTAACTTGGCCAAAACTAGAGTACTGCTAGTTTCATCCTCCCGGCAGTCAAGACCTCCCTCCTTCACTTATCAGGAATAGAATGTGGAGGTAGCTCCGACTTACAAGTATTTAAAAATCGAGTTTCTAACCACCACAGATTGGGACACTTGCATCAGGTTGCACGTCACAGCAGACCAGAAAGCTCTATATGCCATGCAAAATAACAGCCACAAGGCAGAGCTATATGATTGGAGTCACTAGTCACACCTCTTCAGGGCCCTGGTCGAGCCTGTTCTCCTATATGGGGCGGAAGTGGGGGGTCCGTTAATATCACTGGCAACTTGGAATGACCTGGAACATGCACAAAAGGCCTTCTTAGCACGAGCACTTGGGGTAAAGTTTACAATTCCATATTAGATCCTACTGTAGGAGAAGGGTCTTCTACCCCTCCAAAGGGCCGCACTAGACTGCCATATCCTTTACTTCCAGAAGGTGGTTCGTATGGGTGATGCCCCTATGCCAAATCTGGCTTTAACTGTAGCAATGGGTCCACAATGCCCCAAAGCTTGTTGAAAGGACAAACAAGCTCAGTGGTTCTCCCGATGGAATGTACAGGCACACAGGTGCAGCAAGGTATGCACGAAAAAGGAGCACGATGAATTGAGGCAGTATCTTGATGCTTGCTTCCTTAGCAAACTATGGGATGCAGATGCTCTGATATATGTCAAGATAACACACTATCGCCAACATGTCAATCCCATGCTCGCACGAGGCCCCGCGTCACTACATCCCATGAAGAAGCGCAGACTGATAGCTTCTATCCGCATGAGTGCACATCGTCTTTGCATTGAGACAGGCCAATGGACTCGTGAGGCACGCAAGGATAGGATCTGCCAGTATTGCCAGCAGGGCACTATTGAGGACGAATGCCATGTTTTTCAAACCTGCCCGGCATACACTCATATCTGGGCACGGTATGTTCAATTTTGTTTTGCCTGACCAACCGCTGCATGTGCTATTGGACACGACCTCCGTGGGTTCGCTGGGAACATATCTTCAGGAGCTCATGGATGTACGAACTCAGCTGTGCCCTTTGGCGCGGTATTGAATTGTGTTACACGATTGTACAGTCTACTCCCATACTTATCATTACTTAGGTTTTTCTCTCGAAAACCCTTCAAGGGGGTGGTTTTTCAATCCTGACAGTAATATATTTGTTGCTCTCTCTTTGTTTGGGTCCCATAGGCCAATTGATCTCCATGGCCGATAAAAATATATTCTATTCTATTCTATTCTTAATGTTTTGGGTCGAGACATTGGTAAGAAGCAATGCCCAGTGATTGTTGTTTTGCTTCTGGCAGACATCTTCATGCAGAATTTGCTTCTATTTCTGATAAGATGAAGCAGAAGATGACGATGATCTTCAAATTATTGTATGAAATATAATTGAATTGTATAGCAGCTCCTAGATAAAGAATAAGCCATAAATTTTCAAGGGCGGGAGAGATTTTGTCCAGGACCACCGTAGTAAAAATACTAGCCCCATTCTGGATTAACGGGCTTCTCAATGGGATGCATGATTTTGGAGGTTGATTTGGGTTTGGAGCTCGTTGTCAGAATCAACGTCTTAAATTTCCGAAATAGCTGGCTTCGTCAAATCCCTGGGGCGGAGAATGGCCACTGGCCATCTGCGTAGAAGTATGGATTCCAAAGGATTAGGATGTTATGACCATAACATACCTGCAAATTTCATAACATTCATAATGGACCTATTACTAGATATACAATCCCTAATGTCCAGCTGACATTAAAACCTGGGCCTAAATGACGAGGTCTGGGAGGTTAAGAATTGGATTGAATTGAAGGAAGTCACATAAAAACAGTAAAAGAAAATGGTATCAAGGGGTTTCCGTATACAGGGAAAGGTCACTTACATGATCTTCGTGCTGTGAAAACAGCAGTGCGGAGCCCTGTTGACACAGCAAGAAGTTCACGTAAGTGACCTTCCCTGTCCCTGTAACGTGGAGGAAAGTTAGGCATTGTTATGCGCCACGTGTCACTAATTCGACGGTGGGAGCAGAGAATGTCAATAAAAAAGAAAGAATGTTTGTAAATATACTTGCCAGGAAAGAAAGTGGGCCAAATATTGCCACGTGGGAGCATGTGACTGGAGTGCAGGGCAGAAGAGTGCCTAACTATCCTTTACGAATTAAGGATTGGGGTTTTGTTGCATGGAAAACTGAGTTTAGGACCTTTCTTTCTTTTTACCGCTACCCTTGGTGTCGAGTTAATTGAAAGGAGCGTGTGGGGTTACTTGGTCTAATTGAAAAAGGTTGTGGCCGTCGATTTTTTTCCAAAGGTCTCTTCTTTCTTTTCCTGGGCCGTCCACTTGTTGTGGACCTAGGATTGAGGCGATGCACGCGAGCCAATTTCAAAATGATCAGGCCGCGTGTAGTTGAAGCCTGATCTGCACATGGCCTGTCCGATTTGGAGGAGGTATTTCGGATCCTTGGCTCTGTGCAGATGAGATAGGAACAGAGGATAGATTCTTCTGAAGCACGCAATTCAGATTTGGAGCTAGAATTTGAGCAGGCTAGACTAGGGAAGAGAGTAGGGCTTCGAGTAGAAGGTCGTTGGGTTTGGCTCTACTTGATGCAGTGCAACTGATTTGCTGCAGCAGGATTGGATGCAGCGGTGAGAGCATTGGTGGGGTTTGAAGCTCTGAGTTGGGGCCGGAGGGAAGGATCTACGCTTCCTTTCAATCTGATGATGCAAGTCTGATGCTTCGAATCAGGGCCATGGTCGGATCAGGGCAAAGATTTGCTACACCATCATTCTTCTAATTGATTTTCCTTGCTGCTCTTGATGATTTAAATCAGTGTTTGAATCACTATTTTGAATCAGGGTATCGGTTTCACCGATTTCAAATCCGTTTGAACCACTGTTTTGAATCAAACATTGCATTTTGATTCATCGGTTTTAAATCCGTGTCTGATCAGTCACTAGGTTCAATTCGCCCACTGTTTCGCAGGTCGCGTCTCTCTGCTCTGTTCCGCCCCTGTCGGCATGTTGATGGACGGTTCACATTTTTTTGGTTAATGTTCAATGGTCTAATGACAGCTCCAGTTTTTTTAATTTAAAAAAAAGAGCGACTAGAGTTGAAAGAGTGATTAGAGTAGGAAGATCGACAAAAGGGCTTCCTACTCTAATCGCTCTTTCAACTCTAGTCGTTCTTTTTTTTTTTTTTTAAATTAAAAAAACTGGAGTTGTCACTAGACCATTGAACATTAACCAAAAAAATGTGAATCGTTCGTGTGACAAACAAATCAACATGCCGACAGGGGCAGAACAGAGCAGAGAGATGCGACCTGCGAAATGGTGGACGAATTGAACATAGTGACTGATCAGACACAGATTTAAAACCGGTGAATCAAAACACAATGTTTGATTCAAAACAGTGGTTCAAACGGATTTGGAATCAGTGAAACCGATACCCTGATTCAAAATAGTGATTCAAACATTGATTTAAATCAGCAAGAGCAGCAAGGAAAATCAATTAGAAGAATGATGGTGCGACAAATCTCTGCCCTGATCCAACCATGGCCCTGATTCGAAGCATCAGACTTGAGGAAGCGTAGATCTTTCCCTCCGGCCCCAACTCAGAGCTTCAAACCCCACCAATGCTCTCACCGCTGCATCCAATCCTGCTGCAGCAAATCAGTTGCACTGCATCAAACTAGAGCCAAACCCAACGACCTTCTTCTCGAAGCCCTGCCCTCTTCCCTAATCTAGCCCGCTCAAATTCTAGCTCCAAATCCGAATTGCGTGCTTCAGAAGAATCTATCCTTTGTTCCTATCTCATCTGCACAGAGCCAAGGATCCAAAATACCTCCTCCAAATCGGACAGGCCATGTGCAGATCAGGCTCCAACTACAGGTGGCCTGATCATTTCGAAACTGGCTCGCTTGCATTGCCTCAATCCTAGGTCCACAACAAGTGGACGGCCCAGGAAAAGAAAGAAGAGACCTTAGGGAAAAAATCGACGGCCACAACCTTTTTCAATTAAACCAATTAACCCCAAAAACCCCGTTACCCCTTTTAATTGGGGAACTCTAATGGGCCATCCGATTTTTATCTAACGGCCCAGAAAAATCATCCTGTTGGAGCTCTTTGTGCATGCATACCTTAACTGCTTGGCGCATACCCTGTCTGCTTCGACCAGCATGCCTTGAGGATTGGATTAGCTGCTTTGGTTTCCAGGTATTTGAGTTTGTTTTTTTTTTCTATTTTAGATTGAGATTAACGGTGTCTCATCATTCATATTCTACGGTGGCAGAATGTTTTTCTCCAGGAACTTATCCTTAATGTTTCTGATGCAATGCATCATTTCTTGGTTGTCCGTAAATTTGGGATGCATCTTTGTCTCTCTTAAATCTTCGGCTATATAAAGAGGGGGTTTACCTGAATCATCCTCCTTCTGGTGAGACTTAACCTAGATTTTCTGTTGAATGCTACTCCAAATCAGTTTCTAGTTTGATGCTTGGTGATGTAATGGATCATTGTAGTAATCCGTTATGCAAAGAAGGTCCAAAAGCAATGCATCATACATCTTCAGCTGTCTCTTCTTCCCGCAGTCAATTTATTCTGTCTAGAATTCATCAATTTTCCCTCTTTAAATTTAGGTGTTGTTTTGATCGGATCAGCTTTTTTTTCCACAACAAACTCTGTAGTTCTACCTTAACTCTTTGCCTCATTCAAACTCCAACATTTATCGTATAATCTAACAAGGATGCTGTGCAATACAGTGACTATATGGATAAGTCGATCATGTGTTAAGGCTGGTATATTACCACATGCTTTCAAGGTGGGAAATGTAGGGTGGTTTTCCCATGAACCAGTCTGAATGGGTGGACCTGGATGCCAAACCTGGACGCATGATTACTATGTTCCCATGGACGGCAGACTTCAACTCCCTTATTTGGGTTGCCCAAAGGGCAAACACTAGGGCTGGTGGAAGAACAGAATAATTCTAAGTTCATACCAAATGAATGTCAGATGATAGTAGGTAGATAGGAGGGTTTGAAGGAAGGTGCATGCCTTAAGCAAAAGCCTAAGGAAACGGATATTGGAGGAAAGGATCGCACGCAGGACATATTTATGCATGCCGTTTCTGCAACTGACAGCAGCATTTCAGCTCTTTCAGCAAGCGCTGGAGAAGATCTTGATGTCATGGACTTTTTCCAACTTCTACTTTGGCAGCTTATGCAGGAAAATCCTTCTCCAAGGAAGCTATGGAACTATTCCAGAAAATGCCACAGCAAAATGATGTTTCATGGAATGCCATCATTGTATCTTAAGGTTGACACGGGAAATTGGATATTGCTCTTGAACTTTGAACAACATGCAGATGGATGAAGTCTGGCAAAGACCAAGTACATTTGTGACCATTTTGAATGTGTGTGCTTTCGACGAAGCACTGGCTGAACACACACACACACTTATTAGAGGTACCCTACTTGAAATTTATACTTTTACACTTATTGGAATGTGTTGAAACTGTAGAATTCTGAAAGCAACAGCTTTATTTTCAATAAAGTATATAGGGAAGATGTAAGATCCTGGATGTCAGCCCAAATTACCTTATTCCGGCTTATGCCCAACATGGACTAGTTAAGGGAACGCTTTAAATCTTTCAACAAAAACAACGGGAAGGTATGCTTATCATCAAGAATTCCAAACTTTTATAAAATAACAAATGCTCTAAGACAACTCTTGAGTGAGGTAATCATATCCTTCTGCCAAAAATTATTCATTGTAAAGGTTTGTTTGCGTAATATATAGAGCTCTCATTTTGGGTGGAAGCACGAGATAGTAGCAATTCAAGGAAGAAAGATCAGCAACAGCCAAATTTCATCTCAAGTTTAAAGCACAATTCACACATCTCTGAAGAATTTCCACATTATTAGCTTTTTAAATCAAGTGCTCTTATTTCTCTTTTCTTCTGACTTTTCTGAACTGCAAGTACCACTGTCACATATTTAGACCTCTTTTGATTCTCCATAATTAGAACCGATGTCTCCACTTCACAGATTTTGTGAATGGACTTCACTGATCTACACGAGCCATGAGAATCAGAATTTCTATTAGCAAAGTAGCAAGTTGATACGATCTTAAGAATCCAGCGGATATCCATTATAAATGTAAGGTAAGTAACCTCCTCTCAATTTCTTGTATGCATTCAACATGCATGCTGAGTTTGTTGCAGCATGGTACCTTGTTTTGCCTTATGAATAAGACTTTATGAATATGTTGAGCAGCAATTATATGAGATCAGAAATTTTTTGATGTGTAGCAGCAATTATGACAGTTGTATATGCTTATGATTATTCAGAATGTGCAGCAGTGACAACAAACTATTATGATATACATGTATTGATGTGAACAAATCATGTTGTTAACAACAGGCATGCTCTTTACTACGCCAAATGGCTAGAGGAAAATCTATAGAGGTTTGTTTAGTTACAGTGGTAGAGTATCAATAATATGGTGCAGCATTTGTTAGAAAGTCTCCAATCCACCAGACTAAGAACAGGCATGCAATGTCATGACCTGCTGCTGCATTTATTTGCTGAGATTGTTGCATGGCAGCCTAACAATGATTTAGCAGGCTAGTATCTGCATGTTTCTAAGGATCATATTGTTTAGATATAGCAATGACCCTTACAGACTTTTAACAAGGGCAACAAATTTTATAAAGGAACATCTGATGTAGATATGGTCTTGGAGTATTTCCATGCTTGACTTCTAAGAATAACGATTCTGTGCAATTTTAGTATGGTTTTAAAGTTGTTTAAGCACTGTAAATCCGGTTTTGGATTCTGTACATCTGTAAGCATGACCAGGTTTCTGTTGAGATCACAGAGATATGGTATGCCTGCCTATCCGTTTTTACCTCCTAAAGGGCAACCCACTGTGCAACAGCACCTTGTTTGGTATGAATAGATCTGGCATCACAAATCTGAGCAGTAGCATGAATCTAGCAGCACGTCGGTGGAGGGGAACTCAGGCCTGGGCGTCAAGAAATAGCTTGGCAATACTTGCAACCCAGGTTCTAAACCTGAGCACACCCAGGTGAGACACTCATGGGAATGCCGGACGTTTTGTTCTAACCTTCAGAAAACCTGGAGGTTCTCGGCCCGTGGGAAACCACCCTAACTTTGTCTGGATTGTTGCCTTATTATTGCATCTTCTCAAATGTGATATGCCTTGGTAGAATCAAGACTACCTATGAATTACTCTGTATCATTTGCCCACCTTCTCTGAATATGTTTATGTTCACCTTGTTCTGTGTTCTTTTTTGAATACATTGCATTATCAACTTCCGCCTTTTTGCATATGATATGCTATCCTCATCCTGCTTTCCGACTCGAAGACGGGATTTTGTCTGATTTTGTTCCTTCATCTATTATCTTCGCAAGATATTTTACGCCAGAATGTATTTATTGCATGTTATGGCTTCCTTTCAAACCTCAAACTTTCCCGTTTCGGTCTGATACCATTTGACAAATCTAAAAAAAACCATCATTTTTGCACAAAGCTTAATTCCTGTGCTACCTCTGCTTTTTCTATTTCAGTCTGATACCGTTTGGCAAATCTAATAAACCATCATTTGTCGACAATATTGTAAATTCTCTAATGGGGTGGTTTTGGTTGATGCAGCTCCTTGGCAGTGATTCATGAGCTTGAACATTTTTTAAGTTGATATGTGGACATAGTTCTTGTGCTTCTACTATGCAAATCGGACAAGGTTTTAGAAAAAGTGGAATGACACTCTCCATATTGGCTATAGTAGCATTACGAAATGGTGAATTGGATGCTATGACTTATAGGTGCCTTTTGTTCCTTCTTCCTCCTGCTCTTTTGAGTTTATACTTGGATCAAAGTTTTCAATCCAGGATGCTTGTTCGTTTGGGACAGAAATCGTTGTCACCTTTAGTAGGGTGTAGAAACCATAAAGGTGATGAAAACCGTGGTCAGTAATAGCTGTCAATACCTTCTTGAATTGCTAACACATCATCTGCATCTCAACTCAACTGTTATATGAGTTGCTGTCTAGAAGGGAAAGCATAACATGCAAGACTGCAAGATTCCTGAGGGGAAGCATTCTGCAGAAATTTTAGTATTGCTGTTGTGTACCTGTAACTTAGGGTTAATTTTGGTATGCCTAGTTTGTTGCTGCCGGGGAAACTCATGGGTTGTCTGTTGCAAGTTACAGGGGTTAGAGGAAGGGAACACAAATTCAACAATCAAGACAGGGGCTTGTCCCAGGAGCAGCAGTTCGCTTACAAACTTAGAGAGGGTCCAAGTCCCTTTTTCCACTTGTCCGGTCATCGCCTTCCTTATTAAGGAATTGGTGGTTCTGGGTCTAGTAATAGAACAAAATAAACAGCACCGAAACTTGAAATCCCATCGAAACTTGAAATCCGTTCTTTCATGGAGCGCATCAAATTCTTGATGATGACCTAACTGAACTCGTTGCTGCTTTGTTGTTGAGACTTCAGGGGAAGAGGTAAACGTTAAATCTTTCTGATATTTTAAGGAAATATATGCTTTTCAAGCAGATCTCTGATGAAATATGTTTTGGATATTGCTTCTGATCAGATTAGTATGACCTACATCGGGCTTTGTTTTGCTGGATTGTTTTGAGACTTCAAGCGAACGGGTACACATCGGTTCCTGTAGCTTATAACTGTGTAACTAACTAGCTAGTCTTGCTTGAGCAAAGAATACATGTCAGACCGTGTTACATATCAGAAAGTACAAGTTTTCGACTAGTGTTTATTCTTGCCATTAGATTCTATGGTTTTGAGTTATAGCTTGTGGCGATGTCTTCCAAATAAGTACAAAGTTGGTGACCACATGAAGAAGATGATCAGGTTTAGAGCAATGAGTTAAAACTGAGATAAACTGCTTGGGTTTGTATGTATACAAATATATGTCATGGAACTGTCTGTCAAATATGATGGTTAATTCACCGAAGGTATACATTCTTTTGCCTGCATTCGATAGAACCGTTTAGTATCTTAAGGCATGGCATGATTCAATGCCTTGATATAATTTCTTGCAACGAAGTCTCACCTTTGTAGGATTATCAATGCCCTTCACATAAATGTAGATTGACGCTATGGTTTGATGTTCCAGCTTGGGAAAGGACCTTCAAACAGGCACAAACCCTGTCAACACTCCAATTTACCACATATAGGAGAGGGTCCTTCGCTTGTAGCATTTTAGTGCAGATTAGAAGATAATTTCGATTGAGGAATATAGAAAAGCATTAGAAAAAATGTTTTCAAAATCCTCAGATATACCTTGCCAAGTAAGGAAATACACCAAGCTTTTTCGCTTCTTCATTGCTTCTTCATGGACTCATTCTTAGTTGTTCACATTTGAAAGTGGTAGCCAAAGATCATAAGAGAAACGATTGCATAATTTGTATAGATATGAAAAACTCTCAATTAGATCACTGTTCAAAGTAGTAGCATCTGCAGACGTAATATTATAGTTTTTGCTGCTTTTTTGCTAAGCTAACATTTGGCTGTCTAATGGAAATGCAACCACTTCTGTGTTAAGCCAAGCTTTTGTTGTTGGATGGAAATGCAACCACATCCTTATAACTCCCAACTATTCAGTCCCTCATTAAAGCTATTCAGTCCCTCGTATGCCATGCCCGACATTCGAATCATCAAATCATGTAAAGGAAGATTGAAAGATTGAAAAATTAACCTTGTATAACTATGATACCACATATGAATCATGTCACAACCAAATAAAGATTGGGATTTTGCTACTACTTAGCTTCATGAGAATCTGTTTATGCAATGTTCACAGCCAAATAAAGATTGGGATTCTACTACTTGGCTTCATGAGAATCTGTTTTTACAATGTTTCAACCATTTGTTTTCATTGGCTTCCTATGCATCATTTGACAACATATGAGATAGACATCTCATCATTCATTGATTCGCCAGCCAGTGCATCTTTATTTGTGTAAAAACGATTCTTCTAGCCGCTTTGTTAAAATGGTAATGTGTAAGTGTAACCACCTCGTGTCATGTATCGCAGTTTAATTATCATTTGCACAGTATGTGATCTATGAGTATCAGGCATTTTAGACTATTATTTGGTTACACATCAAATTTATGTAGGTTGATGCATAGTTAATTATATCACACATTAGACAAGTTCTATCTGGGTATCTACGTGACAGAACCCATTTATGTTTTGTCATTTCACACGAAGAAGCACGGGATGCTTCTAATTATTACATTCAAATAGTTTGAAAAAAAAAAATTCTTGGAAAATATAGAGTGTTCAGTTCCCAGACTTTGAGTTCCATAATTAATTTTGATCTACAAATAATTCCATAACATGCGGCACTCGTCATAATTACTTGCAAGCTATGGTTTTTCTTAGTGATTGAATCAACAAAGCCTATAATCATGTCTTCGAACAAAATAAATCTTAGCAAGTGTTTTCCATGCATGCATACCTTCACACACTAGCAATAGGACAATAGCTTTGCTACTATGATTTTGGGTAACCTTACAATAGTTAGAGAAAAGAAAAAGGGAATGAAATAAATATAAGAATAATGTATAAGAGACCTATTTATTATTTTGCAAATGATGTTATTTGGGGTTGTAATCTATAAGGAAAAAGGGCAAAATGTAATTGATCAAATATCTAGCACATTTCCAATTCTTAGAAATTTGTGAATTTATCTTAGTTCCGGCTTTCATTCTCTTTCTCTAATAATGGGCTTCCAAGGAATTTGGCCACCTTAAGCAACAAGTAAACTGAATATGACACATGGCACGATTATATGTAATCCTGCACGCTAAGGACTTAAAAACCCTCCTACGTTCATGCAGCTAATACAGTAGATGTACCACCTCTTGTTACCCTTCAAGATTAGGTAAAATATAAGTACAAGTGAAGATACAATATGCTTTACAATCTTAGAAATTTGAATCAACTAAAGAAGAGAATTGGAAATCCAATGCCATGGAGAATTGCACTCTCATTGTAAAAGCATCACAAGTGTCCTAGCTTACCATGAAACATGACTTAGTTCAAGCAGACTAGCCCTTACTCGACATCCCGAAAAAGATATCATTGGAGATGCCTTTAAGTAATCATGTTCTTCTTCTAAGCATCAATTCCTAACCTAGGGCATTCATATGTTAAAAGCCAAGGCCTCTCAATTTGATCAAAAGGAGAAAGCTAACTGTTGAGATGATTAAAGATCTCAAAATACCAATAATAAACTAGATAAAAACCATGAGTAATTTTGCAAATATTGCCGCCCTATTCATTGAAAAATCACATTAAGGTCTTGATTTTTTTTATTGAAGGATGTTATTCTATTCATCATCACATTATGAGTACATTCTACATCACTTTATTCTACATATCACATGGAAGTCAACCACTACCTAGGCGCGATATGCCAGGAGCTGCTTTGGATGTGATTATCGAGTACATATAGCAGGTTTAAGGTCTCTACCAGACACTCTCCAAAGCCCGGTCTTAAAATGTGAATCATCAGAAAGTTCCTAACTCTCAACTTTTGAGAGTTAGGAAAAGATGCAACCACTTTGGATTAACTTCAAATTTTGATTTATATCATGTTGTAGCTTTTAAATTTATATGGAACTTGTGATTCTTCTCTGTATCCATGTATAACAATAGTCATAACACAATGCTATATGTTGGGGTCACCAGACACATCTGTTCTGGGCCTTGGTCGAGCCTGTTCTCTTGTACGAGGCGGAGGTGTGAGGTTTGGCGATATCCCTCGCCATCTGGAATGACTTGGAACAGGTACAGAAGGCCTTCTTGCCACGAGCAGTTGGGGTGAAGTCCACAATTTCTTATCAGATCATGCGGCAGGAGACGAGTCTTTCAGAGGACCGCACTGGACCGTTATATTATTTACTTTCAGAGGGCAATTGATATGGGTGATGCCCATTTGCCGAATCTTGCTTTATCTGTAACAAATGGGCCCACAATGCCTCAAAGTCTGCTGGAAGGACAAGCAAGCTCAGTGGTTCTTCGATGGAATGCACAGGCACACAGGTGCATGCAGGTATGAACAAAGAAGGACCACGATCTATTGAGGCAGTACCTTAAAGCTTTCTTCCTTAGCAAACTCTGGGATGCAGATGCTCTGGCACATGTCAAACTGACACACTATTGGCAGCTGGTCAATCCAATGCCCACACAGGGCCCACAACACTATTTGCATACTCATTTGCATATGAAGAGGCGCAGATTGATAGCTTCCATCCGTACAGGTGCACATCGCATCCACATTGAGACAGGCCGGTGGACCCGGGAGGCACGCGAGAACATGATTCATCAGTGTTGCCATCATTGAGGATGAATGGCATGCACTTCTGAACTGTCCAGCTTGATCATACCCGAGCACGGTATGTTCAGTTAGTTGTGCGTGACGTGTCGTTGCATGGATTATTGAACACGGCCTCTGTGGGCTTGTTGGGCTCGTATCTTCAAAAGGTCATGGATGCACGGGCTCAGTTGTGTCCTCCGGTGCAGTATTGAATTGCACTATATTATATTGTATAGTATACCCGCATACTTATTACTGCCAAGGTTTTCCCTTTGAAACCCTTCGGGGCAAGGGTTTTTTAATCCTGACAGTAATACGTTTGCTGCTCCCTTTATTTAGGTCCCATAGGCCAATTGGTCTCCGTGGACGATAAAAAATGTATTCTATTCTATTCTATTCTATTATATTCTCTAACATGAATATCTAGCACTATAACAGGGGGTTATTTTTAGATTTTTATACGTTTTTTCACATGGTTTTTCTATGATTTTGT
>JAANSK020315263.1:0-19050 GCA_011763485.2 Isoetes engelmannii
TAGCGCGCCTCGAAAGAGGCTCTGCTATATATACCCATGACGACGGCCAAGATTGAGCCACTCCAGCGGCTGCGATGGAGCCAAGTGTCGCCGTGCATGCAGCCCGTGTGACGACCGTATTATACATCCGTATGGCCGTATTGTACAATATCCGTATGGTCGTCACACCCATATCCATAATTTCTGCTCCTATATCAATATCAATTCCTGGCAACTCAATGTTAAAATTGACCCTTTTTCCTGCCGCATACCTGATTGCCCCACTTGCTCGTACCACGGGCCTTGGGTTGGACCCAAGGGTTTTCACTTTCAACATTTCGACCATTCTAGGCGAAGCTAAATTATGGGTGCCTCCCGTATCAATGAGAACAATGAGGACTTGGCTTTTACTTTACCAAATGAATGGTGAATATTATATCACATTATACTGACTCTCAACATTTTCTGAATCAATTGCAACTAATATGTGACACTCACCATGCATATAGTTGCAGGCCTCTTGGTCATCGTCCTCGAGAGGAATTTCCCATCCTCCTAGCTCCACAAGTGCCGCGTTCATGACGAAGGGGTAAGTTTGAGTTTTGTGCCCTAGTTGGAAGCACCTGAAGCACAACTGTTTTTCTATACATTCTTGTCGCTTCTCTTTTGGAATTGCCTAGAAGAATTGTTTGACGATTATAGAATAGTTTGACCCTCCCTGTTGTGTCTTATCCATAAATGTCACATGCTTCTTCTCCTGCTGCCACACCAAAAATAGATTCCATCTTGTGCATAGCATGTGGAAAGTAGATTGGGCAACCAACTGTGCTCAGATTCGACATACTTTTGAGACCTCACATTTACCTTCAAGACTATATTTCTTCAAGGATGATGTTCAAATATATGCTACTTAGATGCCCCCTCAAACGTTGAGAATTATTCATCTTTACAAAGAAGTTTAAAAATGTTTTGAACTATGTATTGATGGACAATGTTTCAGCCATGTCAGGCGCGGGGCCTCGCCTCGATTCCTAAATATTAGGCGATACTTCTAATCTAGCAACCTCAAGTCATTGAAATATCCTAACTTAAACCTAACCATCTAGCATGCTTCTGTTATTACAATAACTTAACCGTTCTAATGCACCTAATTTCACAACCTCAAGTTGAGAAGAACTTTTTTATACACCATAGCCACCATAACCACCAGACTTGGAGCTTCGCTCGCCACAGCTGACCTTGCCTGAGCTGCCCTCTTCTCCATTACCTCCTCCTTTCGCACTTATGGCTCGCATTAAAAGCACCATATCTAGGTGAAAGCATGTTAGGGTGTACCACTTTTGGAACCTGCAAAAGCACCTACACTAAGTACTCCAGAACTGGGTACTTTCTCATTTTTCTTTTGATTAAAACTAATTCCAAAATCTAAAATAAAAGTCAAAGACATGCTAATATTAAAAGTTAAGATAAATATAATGCTATCGGAGGCCAAAATAAATAAACAATTCTAAAACGTACCCTCCAGTGCCCACTGCTTGGATACCTTTTTGGGTACTTTTATGGTCCCGAAATAATACTTTTTAAGGCACGCCCTACCATGCTTTTACCCATCCTCTGAAAACATGTCCATTGGCCAGCTTATGGCTGAGATCAGCTTTAAGTTGTCTGAGCCACCAGAGGAGATTGAACCTTATTTGAATCAATTGGTTCGACGATTTGTGTTCGGAAGAACCCTTCCCTGCCCCCATCTTTCACCTCAACGTACGATTTCTTCACAAGATAAATGTTGTTGATGCTACTTATACCCTTGACCTTCGTCCCGACAGTGTCCATTACCTTTGCAAGTATACGTCCTCATTGCGGCACTCTCGTACATTTCCACTCTACTAGATCATCATGGTCCTTTTGCATAGAGACGGCGCTATCGAGGACGATATGGCCTCCTGTGCCTCCTCTTACTGCCTTGCCTCATGCTGGCCCCTCCTCAGGAACCCATGATGCTCGCCTTGGCTCTCTTCCCGGCTTGTAAAGATTTGCCTGGATTGCCTGAAATTCCTCCTCTGAAATGAAAGGCTCTTCTTCCATTTGGTGGCAGATGCTTTGATAAGCTGCTAAATTTGACATTGTCTCACCCTGATAGGAGTAATGCTTGACCAGTTCCCTTGGAAAATCTTGCATTGAGAAATCAACGAAGTCGTCGGATTGAGAACTTGAGACCAGTGCCAGCAGCTCATCTATTCCAATCCCTTCGTCGATGCAGTACGGCATTTGCAAAATGTCACTAGTGAGAAGATACTCCTTACCTTCAATGATTATTGGTGTTAATGCTGTTATCCCTAGGGCACCTCTGTTGCCTTTTTTACTCTTGGTTGCTCTTGGTGCCCTTCCTGTTGCTTGAATTCTCCTTTCCAATCTTTCTGCTAATGTGAACCCCACACTTTCAAGCAACATTTTGCTCTAGTTGAAAGATTAGGGTGACTGGATTCTTTTGCTTCCTAGATATTTTAAGTGACGTCTTTCTCTACTTGCTAGGTCTACTTGATACTTTTTAATCTGGTGTTAAATTTTTTAATTAGCCCTGTGTAAGAGGCAATCCATTAGTTAGAGAGTTGGTTTGGACATATTCTTGGTATATCGGGCTATAATTGGAATCTTCTTCCCAACAGACAGTCTCTCCACACCCTCATGGCTCGGACAACAGCTAGAAGCTCTTGGTCCTGTGTTGGGTAGCGTGTCTCGGCGTTGTTCATTTTCCTAGAGTCGTATGCAACCACTTTGTCTTCTTGCATCAAGACGGATCTGGTTGCACTTTTGCTTGCATCCTGCTACGAACTTATCCTTTTCTGGGTCGGGCAATGTTAAAATTGGGGCAGTTGTCAAGGCTTCTTTTAGTTTGTCAAAACTGTGTTGCGTCTTGTTTTGCCAAAATTGCCCAATCTTTAATCTTCCCTGCCCTTGTGATGCCCGTCAATGGCGTGGCTACTTTGGCAAAGTTCTTAACAAATTTTTTGTAGTAGCCTGCTAAGCCTAAGAAGCTTCTTACCTCATGCACATTCTTTGGAGGTGGCCATTCTATCACTGCTTGAATCTTTGTTGGATCTGTTGAGATTCATTCTACCGAGATGACATGCCCCAATATTCAACTCACTTACTCAACTTTGCATATAGCTTATGTCTTCTTAACTTATCTAGAGCTCTTCTCAAGTGTTTGACGTGCTCTTCTAGAGCTCTATTGTTATGAGAATGTCATCAAAGAATATTATCACAAATTCATCAAGAAATTCTCGGAATATATCATTCATGAGCCTCATGAATGTTGCAGGGGTATTGGACAATCTAAATGGCATAACCGTGAATTCATAGTGGTCGTACCTCGTCCTGAAGGCAGTCTTGTAGACATCTTCTTCCTTTATTTTGATCTGGTGATAACCTGACCTGAGGTCTACCTTGGAGAAGACTTTCACCCCTTGGGGTTGATCCATTAGAACGTCTGCTCTGGGTAGGGCATACTTATTTTTGATGGTATGTTTGTTCAACTGACGGTAGTCAATGCACATTCTCAAACTCCAATCATTTTTCTTAACAAATAGTATTGGTTCCCCAAACGAGAAGACACTAGGTCTTATAAATCCTAGGTCTAAGAGCTCTTGCAACTGTTTCTTCCATTCCATTAGCTCATGACTTGTCATCCAATAGGGGGCTTTACTGGTTCCAGTGCTATTTCACACTTGACTTCCCTATAGGGTGGATGCCCGATCTCATTCGGAAAGATGTCATGGAATTCTTTTATTAACTTAGCCACTGGTTTAGACAAGTTGCTCAAGGTCTTATCTTCTTCTTCTTCCGTGCATGAGTCTATGTCTGCGGCTTCTATTTCGAAGATATAGGCTACATGTTCTCTCTTTATGCATTTGAGTAATTTCTTACTAGATATGCATTGCATTATTGGGGTAATCTCTTTACCTGCTATCTTATGGTCTTTCCGTTCGATGCCTTAAAGGTGACCTTTCTGTTTCCACAATCAATGAATGCCTTGCTGGGATCAAATACTCCATTCTTATTATGAGGTCATACTTCCCCATGTCCATAATTTCTGCTCCCATATCATTATCAATTCATGGCAACTCAATGTTAAAATTGACCCTTTTTCCTGCCGCATACTTGATTGCCCCACTTGCTAGTACCACGGGCCTTGGGTTGGACCCAAGGGTTTTCATTTTCAACATTTCGACCATTCTAGGCGAAGCAAAATTATGGGTGTTTCCCGTATCAATGAGAACAATGAAGGACTTGGCTTTTACTTTACCAATGGTGGACATCACATTATACGGACTTCCAGCATTTTCTGAATCAATTGCAACTAATATGTGACACTCATCATGAATATAGTTGCAGGCCTCTTGGTCGTCGTCCTCAGGAGGGGTTTCCCATCCTCCTAGCTCCGCAAGTGACGCATTCATGACGAACGAGCAAGTTTGACTTTTGTGCCTTGGCTGGAAGCACCTGAAGCACAACTGTTTTTCTATACATTCTTGCCGCTTCTCTTTTGGAATTGCCTAGAAGAACTGTTTGACCGTTATAGAATACTTTGACCCTCCCTGTTGTGGCTTATCCTTAAATGTCACCTGCTTCTTCTCCCGCTGGCCCACCAAAAATAGATTCCATCTTGCGCATAGCATGTGAAAAGTAGATTGGGCAACCAACTGTGCTCAGATTCGACATACTTCTGAGAGCTCACATTCAACATACATTCGAGACTACATTTCTTCAAGGATGATGTTCAAATATATGCTACTTAGATGCCCCCTCAAACTTTGAGAATTATTCATCTTTACAAAGAAGTTTAAAAATGTTGAGAATTATGTATTGATGGACAATGTTTCAACCATGCCAAGCGCGGGGCCTCGCCTCGATTCCTAAATCTTTATAGGCGATACTTCTAATCTAACAACCTCAAGTCATTGAAATATCCTAACTTAAACCTAACCATCCAGCATGCTCCTATTACTACAATAAGCTAACCGTTGTAGTACACCTAATTTAACAACCTCAAGTTGAGAAGAACTTTTTTTTTTTAGGGGTTAACTTTAACGTTTAAAAACTTTCTATTTTATTTTTTTTTGCTTCTTTTGGGTTTCTTCGTCCGCCATAGCCACCGGACTTGGAGCTTCACCCGCCATAGCCGACCTTGCCTGAGCCGCCCTCTTCTCTACTACCTCCTCCTTTCGCACGTATGGCTCGCATTAAAAGCACCATATCCACCATAGCTACTATTCCAAAATCTAAAATAAAAGTCAAGGACATGCTAATATTCAAAGTTAAGATAAATATAATGCTATCGAAAGCCAAAATAAATAAGCAATTCTAAAACGTACCCTTTATTGAGATATCACGTATGTACCCAGTGCCCACTACTTGGCTACCTTTTTGGGTACTTTTATGGTCCCAAAATGATACTTTTTAAGGCACACCCTAACATCTTTCCTCTGAGAGCATGTCCATCGGCCATCTTATGGCTGAGATCGGATTTAAGTTGTTTGAGCCACCAGAGGAGATTGAACCTTATTTGAATCAGTTGGTTCGGCGATTTCTGTTCGGAAGAACCCTTCCCTACCCCATCTTTCACCTCAACGTACAGTTTCTCCACAAGCTAAATGCTGTTGATGCTACTTATACCCTTGACCTTCGCCCCGACGGTGTCCCCTTTGCAAGTATACGTCCTCATTGCAGCACTCCCATACATTTCTACTCTACTAGATCATCATGGTCCCTTTGCATAAGACGGTGCTATCGAGGACGATATGGCTTCCTGTGCCTCCTCTTAATGCCTTGCCCCGTGATGACCCCTCCTCAGAAACCTATGATGCTCGCCTTGGCTCTCTTCCCGGTTTGTGAAGATTTGTCTGGATTGCCTGAAGTTCCTCCTCCGAAATGACAGACTCTTCTTCCATTTGGTGGCAGATGCTTTGATAAGCTGCTAAATTTGACATTGTCTCACCCTGATAGGAGTAACGCACGACCACTTCCCTTGAAAAATATTGCACTGAGAAATCAACGAAGTCGTCAATGTTTGTTCTTCCTCTTCATCTGACTCAACTTCCTCTTCATAATCTTCCTTGAGGTACAACTGTCATGATTGTGTGTCTTGCAGAAGGTATTCCGTTATCTCGAGTTCACAAATGTACCTTTCACTAGCCCTTATATTCAAGGGGGCCACGTTCCGTGGTTGAACCGAGGGTTCTCCCACCTTGTTCTCAGTTTTGAAGATCTTGAAGATGGCTAGGGCTGCTTGAGTTGACAAGTACATATGTCGTGACACCTTGCATGTCATATAGTCTGACATGTTTCTAGTTCGCTCCAGATCTGATTCTTGATCCTAGCAATGCTTCCCAATGTTTCAGTCAAACCTGATAGGGAAACCCAGTCTCCATCTCTTGGGGGTATGGCTACCAGTTGTGGACAAACAAACTCCTTGGTTGAATTCTACAATGACGCCTGAGTAAAAAGGTGTTCTTGACATTGTACCATGAAGGTCAAATCTGTGGGTAAACACCCGGTAGACATCATCAGTTGGTGCCTCGCAAATATGATCGGAGGCATCATATCAGAGCACGAAATCGGTAGGAGCCATAGGGATTAGTACAAAAAGTTTGAAAGAAAGATCTCAAATTGATGGGCAATTCGGTTGGGAGAAGGCTGAAGAGATCAAGGTAAGTGCAAAGTCAATCTAACGCTTGCATAAATACTAGATTTATAGATTTTTATGCCCTGTCAGACTCATTAATGCTACGTCACGTCAGACCCCCCTTGAATTTTGTGCCCTAAATAGAAATTCTAAGGTTCTAGATTCTAGGGCAATATGGTTCACAATTAAGTAATTTGAAGTGTTAAATCTGTTAAATCGAGGTCAAGAAAGTGGGTGTAGAAATTGTTGGGTTGAATTTGGAGCCGAAATGCCAAATTTGGGTGACCCAGGACTGATCATGCCTTGGGGGTCCGCTGAGCTCAGCAGGGGTGTCTCGCGCAATCTGACCCAGGTGGGTCGCCTGAAGACTTCCCGCTGAATTTTTACTTCAATTTACTTGCGCACTCCATTAATTAGTTCAAATTAATATCACCTAGCAAAAAAATTCACGTAATTCCACATTAATTTGCCTTGATTAAATCGATGCGGGTTTGATCGCGCCCCCAGGGGGTGCACTGAGTTCAGCCGGGGGTACTGTGCGATCTGACCCGGGTGGGTCGGTCAACTCGAACTTTAACCTAAATGTTTTCAATTTCAAGTTTAAAGTTAATTCAAATACTAACTTTAAATGCTACAACTTTCTTAATTGATCAAAAAACTTACAATCCTTTAATTTTAACAAAATTTTAAGTAATGTTTTCAAAGTTTTCCTATAGCTTGGTCCCGTCTGATTCTTTGGGCCAAGCTTAAATCCTTGAGCATCACCGTTACCCTCTTGGCCTGAGTTGTGCAGAGGTTCGTCTGCTCGAATAGTCGGGTCAGCTTTGCCTCTGAAGCTTCTTGTGATACCCTTACCATTGTCGGGTTGACTCGATAGTCCGTCCTAAAGTCCTGCATGACTTCCCACAACAATAGTTCAAGGGGGCCCGTCGAATCAATAAATTCGTGCACTCAAAATGCTGGAACGTTCGAAAGACCCGGCTCTGCACTGAATTTGGACCATAATGCCTCCTCTTCGGCTTGGTAGGTTTGGAAGGTGGCTTCATGTGTCCCGATGTTGCTGGCCTACCTCCTTTTCCAAAACTTTGCCTCTTCGCTGATGGTTCCACTCGCTGTATGCTGCCCATCGACGGACATATTCTTGACACGTCATCGTCTTCTTCTTATCATATGTGATGTCCCTCTTTAACTTGAAAAGCCTCGCTCCTATTGGGTGCACCTTCGATTTAGACATCTTTGAAAATACTGGATACAGGGGTCTCGCCACTTCCGGTTCCTCCTGTTGGTCGTCTTGCTGCTCCTCTCCTTCCTCATCCTGCCTTCCTTTAATTACCACCCCTGGCAGGCTTCTTCCTTCTTCCAATTCTCCCCTTCTCCTCCTCTCCGTCTTCTTCTACATTGGCCTCCTTTTCGAGGAGCTTCCCGTCACCACTCCCTTGCCCTTCTTCTTCCTCCTCAATTCTTTTGGGTCCAATTCTTGTTGTTCTTCCTCGGACCCCGACTCCATGATTTCAGTTTGGGTTGAATCGTAAGATCCCGACGAACTAGTTTCATCAGAGCCCCTCATTTCTTCAAAAGAGCTATCGGAGGAGTCCGATGGCTCAGGTGGGGTGCTCAGGCCCCCCTCTCTCCTTGGCCATTTTTTGGCCGAAACTTTCTTCAGCCCCGCTACCGCACGTGCGTTGATTCTAGGTCGCGTATATTTCTCCTTCCATGTTGTACTCTTGGTGCGGGCCATGACTGCTAAAGCAAGAGAACTGGTCGAAAAGTCAATTCGTGTCAGATAGACAAGAGGTGGTCTAGGTTCGAATTTTGGAAAAAAGTGACCCTTTAACAAGGTGAATTTGGCCACACATGTGGGCCAAAGTTCAATTTTTGGGACAGTTATCATAGCCGCCTATTTTAATGATAGCTTCTATTTTTTTTCCTAAAATTTTCAATGGTTCATGGTCCAAATTCTATTACTCCCTACCATTTTTCACTAGGAACTCCAAATCAAATGATTTTTCAAGCGATTCCTAGTAGAATCATGGGACGTAGACATAATTCCACACCATATTTACTAAAAAAGTTCTTTGACCCTATCAATTTCAACTTTTAATCTAAAACTCTAACTTAAATTATGACCCTAATGGGGGAAATTGTTTCCTCCAATTATCGAGGCTCAAAATGGAAACTCCCGTTCCAATTTTCATACTAGGCCAATTAGTCATCTAAGCTAGGGTTATGGTCAGTGCTTAAACTTGGTCAATCAAGAACATGCTCTGATACCATTGTGGCGCTCCCTGCTCCATATACGGTACTCCACCATATAATTTGCCGAGAATCCCCCAGCGGATGGCCTCTCCATCGAATGGGCCCTCCGTCGTACTCGAGTCCTGAAATGATCAGGACCTCGAGCTGAGGAACGAAGGTGTCGTTCGCCCTTTCTCAACGGGCTCCTATAACAACAGAAGCATAAAACATACGTAAGCACATAACATATAAAAAAAAATAGAACTATCACAAAGGGTAGTAAGATCCATCTGAACATCCTAATCTCTAAACATGCATCTAACAGATACTACACATGAGGAGGCTCCTATCTCGGTTCAGACTCAAAAGGGAGTTTTCACTGATGGTAAAGGCTCCCAACAGATCGAGTTTAATAATGACTTCGGCTTGCATATAGACAATGGCTAGGATTGACCACTCTATCCGCCCCTCCTGTGCAATGCATACTATGCAAACAGGCTGGAACAAGCTCTTGGTGATTGTGGCTTTCGGATACGTAGTCTCTCGGTATCACCCAAGTAGACTATTCCAGGTTGCATCTCTTTGGTCCAACGAGGCAGGATGTGACAAGTCCCCTCGCTTGGTACGACGATTCCTGGGTGACAAGAGGATCGTGACGACACACGTCCTTACTCGACTTACTCCCCTTATGCCTAGCCAGGATGGCACCTGCTACTAGGCGAGTCAAGGCGGCACCTAATCCAAAGTGTCAAACCCATACTCGGACCTTACGAGTGACCGAGTATAGGCCTAGTCTGCTATGAGGACCCCTGTAGCCTTGCTCGGCAGGGTCCTGCCCTCCATTCGTCATCGTATCCCATTATCTAGTGCTCAGTCGCCCCATAGTTGCCCCAGCCAGGTGGGCTCTATGCACAAGCCGGAATATAATGGAAATTATAGGAGCTAAGCTAGAAGTGTAATCTACAGTAGGCTTCTAGGTCTCTACCCCCTTCCTAATACACAAGAGGTTCAAACAAGAGATCAACCATCATCCATCCCATAACTTGATAAACAAGAGAATAATCATCTAATCCTAATCATACAATCTAATTAACAGTTAGGGTTCATTTATTAGAATTCATGATCGAATCTAAGGCTCTAGGATAGCTCTATTGGAAATGCAACGCGCTAAGTCATTTGGAACGCTAGATTCTAGGTGAATTAGCTAGCTCTTTACTCGAAATACATGTTCCAGACGAACTCCCTCCCGCTCCTGGCGTCTCCATCTTCTTCAGGACCTTCGGTGTTGACGCTCCTAAAGCCGCTACACTAACACTTTTGGCTGCGTCAGAACACTCTCCTGTGGAAAACAATTCCGAAATCGGAGCTCTCATGACTATTCGGAATTTGGACAGAGGGTTGCGCGAAAAGTATTTTAGGATTAGGTTTGGCCATACATAGTTAGGGCTCATGTCAACATAATTTGCTCCAATAGGGTGTTGCCACGTGGCAAATACACCTAAAAAGGTGGATGTCCATGTGGCAATTGGTATTCATACCTTAGGTGGCATAAGTTATGTAAATGACTTAACGTTGCACCTTTTGGATATGGCCTAATACCATATATACAAGTCGTATATGACGATTTATATGGTGACGTGATCGTAGAATATACGTATTTATATCGTATGTTCTTGTGGAACGTCACAGATCTTCTATCAGAAATTGGATGAGAGGCAAGTGTGACAAGAGAGCTGGCCAGGAATCTAAGCGTTTGAGCAGTGAGCAGTGAATGTGCCTACTGCTGATCAAGCTGGTCCAAGGAATGCGTGAACATGCTTTTCCATCAAAAACAGGTTTGTCCAAGCATGTTCGTTTTACTTAAGCTTACGTCTATGTTCTAAAAGATAGAATGAAATATCTGGTCCCTTGATTCCCAGTGACAAAAGAAAAATATTGGATAGATCATATTGTAGATTCTAAATTTGATAGATCATATTGTAAAGTTGCATTTGTTTATACTTTTTTAAACTCGTAGTACTAGACTTACCAAGGATATGTTCTCTTCTTTCTTTGCATGGATACAATAGCTGAATAACTGTACATACTTGCCATTTTTTGGCAATACACTCGCAACGCAGTTGAGACAAATAGTATCTATACATTAGTACATGCCCATTTGATGCTTTATTCTAGACGGCTATCTTAACATAAACTAAGACCACTTTCATAAATATACAATGAGTTCAAGAATAATGCCAGCTAACCTGGACGTGGAAAGTATGTATTACAACAAGCTAACATTTGTGTTTGGACAAATAATGGAAATTACTGCTATAGTACTTCTCCGATCTTCATTAGTACTAGCAGCAAAGAAGTGTATGACTTTTGCAATCCTTCAAATACTCATCAGGCAGAATGCAAGGATCCATCAATGATGCGCATTTGAACTGTGTGACAGATTGTTGAGCACCAGTTTAGAAGCAAAATTAGAGTGATAGGCATTTACGAATCTCTAGCTCAGATCCACTCATAAATTACTAAGTCTTCTCTAAATGAACTAGTAGAGTGTTCCTTACCCATCGCTTTGTGTCCACCACAAGGCCCCCAAAAATGAACTTGTATAAAAAATTAGCATGAAAACTAGTATATATGTGATTTTTTGATACAAAAATCTAGAATGTAAAAGAAAACCACGTGTTCTTCCTGGTTTTGCAAAACCAATAGTGATTTATATCATATTTTTTCTACTAATTTGAAAATTTACACTAGTATATAAAAATCATCATTAGTTTGTAAGATTGATTGTAAGTGTACATTGATTTGGCAAAACCATTACTAGTTCATATCATATTTAATTACATGAACTCTACAATCGTACAATAGTTTTTTGAAATCATCAATAGTTTAAAAGATGTGTTTCAAGCATTGAATGATTTTGAAAAACCAATAGTGGCTCATATCATATTTTTTATACTAATTCAGAATTTTACACTAGTTTCTAGAAATCAATACTAGTTTGCAAGATTGTTTTTAAGTGTACATTGATTTAGCAAAATCATTGATAGTTCATATCATGATTAATTACATGAATTCTACAATTGTACAACAGTTTTTTGAAATCATTAATAGTTTAGAAGATGTGTTTTAAGCATATATTGATCGTGCAAGACCAATAGTGGTTCATATCATATTTTTTCTACTAATTCAAAAACTTATAGTAGTCTGTATCTGTAGAAATTATCATTAGTTTGAAAGACTGTTTATAAGTGTACATTTTTTTAGCAAAATCATTGCTAGTACATATCATATTTAATTATATGAGTTCTATATCGTACAATAGTTTTTTAAGATCAATAAGTTTAGGAGATGTGTTTTAAGCATATAATGATTTTGCAAAACCATATCTAGTTCGTACCATATTTAATTTACGAATTCTAGATTTTATGATGGTCTTTCGAAGTCATCATTAATTTATGGAATGATTATCCTATATACATTTTTAATATCATAATTTCATATGCTTTACATATCAGTTCTCACAAATTTTGTATACTATCGAGTTCTTATTGTTATTTCAAGAACCATGTTAAATTTTGCAAAGATGCAAGGTTTTTTTATTTTTATTTTTAAGAGGCTATTCACTATGCTTGTTAACAGTTTATGGTGTAATTGTGTTATTAATCTTGTATGTTTTCAAATGCAAATGTTTGGGCCTCCATAAAGGTGCAAGCCTTCTAAGTATAGAAGAAGCACACTTATAAGGCTTCTTAGAATCAAATGAAGCTTATGGTAATAACATCACAATCTTTATAACATAATAACATCTCAATATGGTTAAAAAGTTTCATAGTTAGCTCAAAAACTACTTCAAATGTAAAGTTAAACACCTAACCGCTTAACATTGCCTTTCTTTATGGCAAGAAATTAAACTGAAAGTAAACATAATAGATTTTTTATGTCCTTCGGGACATGGTCTAGTGGCAGGACCTTAAATTGCCACACTTGAGGTAACGGGTTCAAACCTGGCCAATACCGGTCTAGTAATGGGGACCTTAAAAATTCATTGCTTCGAGGTCACGGGTTCAAGTATGATTAATTGGTCCTGTGGTAAAGACCTTAAATTTGCCATATATAATGGATAATCACATGCAAAGCAGCTCCTAGCATAGCATCAAAATGATCGCGCCTAGGAGTGCATTAGCTTTTATGTGATCTGTAGAATAAAGTTAAGTAGAATGTAATCATGATGTGATGATGAATAGTTTGACGTCCTTCAAAAATAAAATAATAGATTTTTTATGATTACAAAGCAAAAGGAGACGAGAAAAGCTTGAAAAAGCTCAAGTACTTCAAACCTCAAATAGAATATTCTTCAACCAAAAAGAAGCAAGTGTTTTGCCCTGTACCTTCCTTCATAACATTTAACACATGTAAAAAACAATCCCAAGACTGCCATCTCCTTTCCACATACGAAATTTCTAAACATTGTCGCCTCTTCTTAATTTTTGGCTCCAACCAACACAAAGCACCCAAAAATTTAACCACTATAATGAACCACTAAAAAACCACTATAGATGTGGTTTTTTATGCTAATAAATTTGTTCTTAATAAAAACCACATAATATACTGGTTTTCATAAGCACTACGTGGTTATTCATGTTGATTTTTTGTCATAGCATGGTCTATCAAAATATCAAAACAGACATTGGTCTATTAATTGGTTTCTACCATCCAAAGTGGTCACTCATGTTGGTTTTCTAACATAGCATGGTTCATTGAATCAACAACGGTTTGTAACATGGCTTTTTAACGTCACTTTAAACAAGGCAGTGGTTATTTATGTTGGTTTGTCTATGGTCGCACTGCTTGAGGAAGTTGAGGTGGTTTATAGTGTGGTTTTTTATACCAATTAAATGCCATGGTGGTTAATTATGCTCATTTTCTATTATTACAATGTATGCCTTGAAATGGTTGTGCATTGTAGCCGGCTTTTCAATTCGTGAAAATTATTTACAGGTATCACCCAAAAGAATGTGGTTATCCGTAGTGATTACTCATAAGGCACCCAAAAAACAATTGTCAGAATTAACTGCTATAAAACCGCTATAGATATGGTCTTCTGTAAATCTGTTTTTTTGAAGGGTGTCTCTGTCATAAATTTTGTTTAGCAGGCTTGCCATCTCTGAGGTACAAGAATTGCTGCAACTCTAGCATATGCATGTGGCTGCCACCTCATCTAAATTTATTTTGTGTTGTTGGATCTCTAATATTTTTGCATCAATGGCCAGCAAAGTTAAAAAGTCCCAGAACAATTTTGTCTTCATTTTTTCGACCATCTCAAACTTGCGTTGTGTTCAAATTCTACCTTCATCTACTGCATGTGCCCTTCCTCGGAACCTACATTGTCATTGCTTTCACGAATGCCATTTATTCTGCAATGACAGTCGTAGATTAGGTTTTTGGTAATTTCTTCATGAAGTGTTATTATTTTAGATATTAAGAGCCCGAGGCAAATATGTTTGTAGATCGATCTTAGGCCTGAATAAATCACCAACTTACAAGAGAGGTTAGTAATAGAATGTTCTAAATATTTCTTTAGAATGGTAGGCATGCATGATATCACATTGTCACTTTAAGAAAATCAGAAAAAAAAAAAAAAGCAGGTCCATAGGCACTCTATTCTAATGAATTTCTCTGAAAAATCGTTGCTTGCATCTGTTTCCAAATGTCAACAGATGTTAAGGCGAGGATAGCTTAGGAATAAGTAAAATATTGGGAACGTGTGCACATTTTGATTCTGAATTTCAAATGCATATTGCATTTAGTCTTGTGTAACATGCAACATGCCTTATTCATATGCTGGATATGGATGCTTAAAAAATGCTAAAGCTCCACAACTTGCCAATTGATAGGGATTTATGAAAACAAGCGATACTAGCATCCATACATTTGACCTCCATTAGCTCAATGAAAAAAGATTACTATTTATGCATGTCATTTCGTTGCACATGTGGTAGCATATTACCATCATTGCCCTTTGGCTTTTTGTAGGGAAGAACACAACACGCTCAAATATCTATCTACGGCAGGATGTACAATATGTTTTCAAAAGAAAAAGCTTTTAAATTTGTTAGATCTCAATCTCTTAATGTCCTTTTCCTTTTCGGTTTCCTAGTTGTTCCGACAGTAGCTTACCACTTCACGAGCTTCTACCTATCAATCTTTGTCCAACTTTAGCCATTTTTCTTGCACTGATTTTAGTGAATCGAATGTTGGGTCTGCAACTTAGTGCGGTGAGTTACGAGTTTGTAATAAATTGCTTAAAATACTTTTTGCAAACTAATGACCATATTAAATCTACATTATGTTAATTTGCACCATTTCAGCTAATGTCATATTTTATTAGATGCAATAGAATTTATTTTTTTTTTATTGAAGGACGCCAGTCTATTCATCATCACATCATGATTACATTCTACTTCACTTCATTCTACAGATCACATGGAAGCCAATGCACTTCTAGGCACGATCATCCCGATTCTATGTTAGGGGCTGCTTTGCATGTGATTATCCATTACATATGGCAGGTTTAAGGTCTCTACCACAGGACCAAGTGATCACACTTGAACCCGTGACCTCGGGGCAATGGAATTTTAAGGTCCCCATTACTAAACCGATATTGGTCATATTTGAACCCGTGACCTCGGGTGTGGCAGTTTAAGGTCCTGCCACTAGACCATGCATTTACGTGGACCAATATGGGATGTGCAAAACCGCAACGAAACCTTTCAATACGATGCATGAGGATAGATACTTGTCAAATGAGGTCATATGTGCTAATGTTTTGAATTCTTGGGTTTGTTATCAAATACTAGAATTGGGGAAGCATATTCATGCTCATCTCACTAAGGCCAGATTACATGTAGATGTGTCTATAGGGAGCATTACCATAGATGTGTATGCAAAATGTGGAAATATCGGTGATGCACTTGCCGAGTGATTGACATGATAGCCATGTAATGATATTGTCTTGTGGAATGTCATGATATGTGCTTGTGCCAATGTTGGGAGCACAGAATCCATGAAACTATTTTGTTAAATCCAATAGCCTGGTTTTGAGTTGAACAAGGTTGCTTATCTAGTTCTCTTAGATGCATCTTATTATGTTGCTTCTTTAGCTTGCTGGAAGTCACTTATGCTTGTCTTGAGAACACCCTAGTTCATTTGCCATAATGGGCACTCTTTTATTTGCTCACGTTTTTGAAAAGAGTTCGACTGACAAAGCGTTCTATTCCATCTATTTGTCGGAGAGTTCTTTCATGGAGAAATTCCATTCTCTCTTTGTTCTACCTTGTAAGTACTTAGATCCTCTTTCTTATATATCTTCTATTGGAGAAGCATATGCGGGCTTGTTGGGAGCACGAGAAGTTCAATCTCTCTGCAATTTTTGCTTTGCGACTTGGAAAATATCCTAGAATTCTTTGTGCATGCTTGCCAATACATGCTTACCCTTCAAGCTGCTTAACTGCTCCATTTCAATATATGATATTGTAGAGATGCACTTGAGACAATTCAAAGGTTTCTAAAGCTCAGATAGAGGCAACTTTAGGACATCTTGTCCACAATTGCAAGATCCAAAACCATCAAAATTGTTCGGCCAACAAACTTGTTAAATTTTTGTTTACCGTAATAGCTCCATTTTCGATCTCTACCTTCTCCATTCTCTAAAATTCGTACATTCCTAACTTATTCATCTTTCTCTTACGCTTAGGGATTGCCCGTGGAACAAACACGGGCAATCCATAAGCCTAGTTTTGCTCAACAAAAAATTTCACCAAAATTTTTCTCGACAAAAATTCTCCAACGAAAAAAAAATTGGGCCCTGTCCATGCCATTCCCGCTCTGAATTTCGAAAACTGTTGGCGTATCATTTTTAGGGTTTATCTGTAGTGGAACTGGCGGCGTGCATGTTTCCTTTAGGTTTTCCCTTGCCGCACTCCTTCATGTTCATCTACAAATAAATTGAAAAACACATAGCAGAGAAGCGGGCAAATGTGGCAGCGGAGGTATAGGAAGAGATGGAAGCGGAATGGCCAACAGATCCATCTGAATGGCTGCCTTTCTGGTCAGAGGTACCGTACCTATAACTCTAATCTAGATTATAGACTTTTACATATGATTTTGCGGTTTAAGGGATAGGTTTCGAAGGTAGGAATAGGAAGAAATGAAAGTGGAATGGCAAGGAGTGCCAAAAGACTGATTTGGATGGCTGCGAATCTGCTCGGAAGTGCAATAACTAAATTCCAATATGGATTATAGGCTTTTGCATATGATTTTGCGGTTCAAGGGATAGGTTTTGATTGCATCCATCTTTAAAATCAAATCTACGTCCTACTATGCTGGTTCTTTTTCTTTTCGTTAATTTTTGAGCGATTTGCTTGTTATTGATAGTATTTTCTTATACTTTGCAGGATTGACACCATGTTTTTGGAGTTCCTTGGATTTACATGTAACAAATTACGAGATCTAGAAATATCTACAGATTAGATTATACAGTTGCTTTATAGTTGCAATCACAAGGTACAGGCTATAGGTTTCACAAATTAAATCAAGGCTGATGGCTGTTTGTGTTTATGGAAGACATGCTTTTAAACTTTCTTTGTCCTGATACTTCCCAATATATTCATGGATATTTTGTATTGTAAATCCTCTGCGTATTTTATCATTTACTTGCTGATAATTAATGATTGCAACAGAGAAGTAGGTTTTATTTTGTTGCTGCAAATATTCAGGTATAAGAGGTACATGATTTTGTTCATATGTATCAAGTTTTTATTAATATTTAACACCAGACATAATTTCTTAGAGATGCTCTTCTCTTCCAGGTTTGTCTTTTGGGGCAGCATATTACTACATTGGCTATTGGGCGAGTAAAGGAGGTGAAAGCTAGCAACCAGTGCAGATATTTTATTTTGATGGATATTTGATTTTGATGGGTGTAGATATTTTGATTTTGATGGGCTGTTGGATGTTTATGCCTATGAGCTGAGTGATATACGAGGTTTACTGATTCTGAGCTGCTTCTATACAGGTATTGACAGATTTCCAAGAAAATCCAAAGGCAGCTCAGGAACACACTAAAAACCCGATGATCATGGCTAAGATTCAGAAGCTTGTGGCAGCTGGGATTTTTTAGAGCCTGTAGTTGGGATCTCTATTTGAATCAGAAAGGATATGGTGAAGAAGTTCAGAGTGGGACTAGCATTGCAGCCAATTGCAACAGCTATATTTGCTAACTCACCATTTAAGGAAGGAAAACCCAATGGCTTTTTGAGTTACAGGAGCCATATTTGGACAGACGTAGATAAACACCGGACAGGTGATCTTCCATTTGTCTTTGACAGTGATTTTGGCTTTGAGAGGTATGTGGATTATGCTTTAACAATGCCTATGTATTTTGTGTATCGTAATAAGCATTATATCGACTGCGCTGGCCTTTGATTCAAAGAATTTATGCTTGGGAAGTTGCCAGGATTACCTGGTGAATTCCCTACTTTGAATGACTGGGAAAATCATTTGACAACCATCTTTCCTGAAGTCAGATTAAAAAGGTACTTGGAAATGAGAGGTGTTGATGGGGGTCCATGGAGGAGGTTATGCGCCCTTCCAGCATTCTGGGTTGGCTTATTATATGATGAAACATCACTGGAGGAAGCACTAGGTATAATTCAAGATTGGACTCAAAAAGAGCGAGCCATGCTTAGGAATAAGGTACCTCAAATGGGCTTAAAGAAACATATGGCTGTTGACAAGTGCCTGCCCATTTGTTGTTCTGCCAGCATTTACTAATGCTGTAAGGATGTCCTCTCTTTGATGACTATATATGCTATTTCTATGCAGTCCATTATTGTCTAAAATAGAGACAGGGATAGACCTATGATATATTGGAAGATGAGGCTATTGCCATTTTGCATCCGCTGTTATATATCAGTTAAATAAAAAACATTCATTCTGAGCCTTGTGCTTTTATACCTTTTGTCCAAATCGTCTTCTTTCTCTCCTAAATAAAAATAACTAGAAACGTGTGCCCGGGGGCATTAGTCATGGACGTTGGAATAGGTAGGCATAATGGAGTTTGTAGATGGAATATAAAGTTGTAAATGTAATCA